>JBBPBX010031945.1:8790-28284 GCA_038048925.1 Garcialebias charrua | reverse complement strand
GACGCTGCCGGAAACACCTGTACTTACAAAGATATTTTTACTTTATTGCACTTAGTGCTACAAAAGGCCACAACACTCCTTGTACAATACATACCTCTTCCTCAGTGAACTGCTTGTGTCCTGGATGCAGAGAGGTGGCCAGGTTCAGACTAGCTTCCCTTTTTCCACCTCTGACTTGACATCAAACCCTTTGTCAGCAAGGAGTTGTTGGCCAGTTGCTGCTGTAAAACAAAGTATTAATTCATATTTGACAATAAACAAAACAGTCTTGTGTATAGTTAAACTGTATGCTTATACACATTGATGACAGGATTGCTTTTTTTTCTGTGACAGCATGTCACCGATGCTCCCAGCAAAACTGTGCGAATAACTTACAGAAACAGAGAAATGGCTGAAATGTTTTTAAAGTCAGACCTCAAATAATGTTAATAAAACATGTTTGTCTTGTGGAAACTACTACTGTATATTTTTTCAACGCAGAAAGAGTTCAAATGATAACGGGCTAACAGTGCAGTGGTCTGTTCATTTTTATAGAGCTGCACAGTGTTTGATGACATTTTACTCACCTGTTATTTCTTCAGGGGGGTTGAAGGAAGAATCTCCTTGCATGTCGCAGGTTGAAACTTCAACACAGGCAGTGGACTGAGGTACAGCCAGGTCTAGTAGAACTAGCTAGCTGCTAGCTTATCAACTGTCCAGTAGCATGTTGTTCTGCTGCGGGAGGTTGTTCTCTGTTTTGTCTGTTTCCCATATCCAAGATGTAATGTAGGAACGTAATCCACGGAGTTTGGCCATGCCAGATAAAAAATGCTGATTACACACTTTGCTGTTTTGTGTCGGGGTGAAGTCCTGCCGGCGAAGCGCTTGAAGCCACATCTTCCTTCTTTTAGTCGCTTTACTCGACTTTCCTAGAGGGACGTTGTAAAACGAACAAGTCTCACCTTTTTCTTTTACTCGTTTACGTTGCCTGGAACAATTATAAACACAACAGAAGTCCTTTTTCCCCATCGCAAACGTTGGCAGTAAGGAAAACACTAGAGTAGTATTGACGCGTTACCCCCAGCTTCTGGAAAATTCTGGAAAAATGCGAGTGCGCATGCGCGATGACGTCAACTGGTAAAAGGTCTATTGTCTTTGTTGTCTACTGTTGTCATCACTCTTTCTTAAAATAAGGTCTCTCTTATAAATGAGTCCCCGAGGCTCAATGGGACTAACCTGTATAAATAAATGTTGAATGAACGAATAAGAGTTTTACTAATGGGCAGATAAACACTGTTAATGGTTTGAAGGTGACCTAACTTTGCACTCAATGTAAAGCTGTAAAATCTCAGGTCTAATCAGAAACAGTGTGATTCTTGATTAAGAGACAGGAAAGGAGAGAACATAATGACGAGAAATGCATGTGTTGGCCTACGACCAGGTGTTGAGAGACTCCGGAAGTTAGGTGGGAATTCCAACAATGCAGTCAGTCTTGAGCGAGGTGCTGCCATCTCTGCTCGCAGCACTCTCTTTATTGAGGTGAGGAAGAGGCAGTCAGGTGACGGCTCATGGCTGTGAATCAGAGCCTTGACTTTGCAATCATTGTAAACCCTGAACAGATCAATTGCATTAAAATGGTGTCGCTACAATGACGAATGAGGGCATTTGTTGCTATGCTGATAAGATCTGCAGGGAAAGATCATTTTCTCAGGCTGCCTGACTTGAGATCAGTCGTGACAAAATGAATGATGTCTTTGCTACAGTTGTACATCACAGCAAACCTGGCATGTAATTATACCAAGTTACAAATAGCAACATATGCAGTACGTTGCAGTATTCACCACTATCTTCCAAAAATCCAATTTCATATGAACTGTTCAATGTCTTTTGGAAATAATTCCCATTTATCAACATGCACAAGTCTGACAAGGAATATTTCTTGTCCAACCTTAGGATTTGAAAAAGGGAAGCTTCAATTAGAGCTGTTTTGATTATTACCCCCTGCTGCCACCCCAGTCTCTGTTCTAAAGGAACCGCCGTCGCTCATCTTTTATTTCATATTTCTAATGACTGTCTGCAGTGCATCTGTCAACTCACGCCCTTTGAAATCTTCAAAGTCTGCTTACTTGGTGCAGTCGCTCTTGTGTGTTGCCTTTCATGTGGGCCCTGGACCTATTAAAACAAACCTCCCGAGGTATTTCAGCAACTTGTGGAAGAGATGCGTCAGGTGCTCCCTCTAAAGTGTGCTGCAAATGCATTTTTCCAGGCGTGAAATGTGCCCTTGTTTGAACTTATTCATTTACTAGATCTTGAGACACTTTTTTTGGCCATTAAATGAAAACAGCTGTGGACATCAGCGCTGGCAGGCGGGAATTTTTGTTTTGTTTTATCGTGGATCTGAAAAACTAGCCAAGATAGGGGAATATATTATTCAGGCGTACGCCTTTAAGTTTAGATAACTCTGCTGAAACAAATGGTTATCTTGCTCTGTGATGGCTGAATGAGGAGAGTGGTTTGGGTGGTTATGGATGGTTTGACCGGGTCTGCCAAACCACAGAGCAGAAAGAAAAACACGGGAAAGGAAAACAATACCATTTGACATCACAGGGAAATCTGTCCCTGAGATTTAGGTCAAGATATAGTCTGTCTGAAGTGTTCCAAATACTTATGACAAATACCAACACCAGAGCCAAGTAAAATAACACATAATTAACATCATGGAGTATAAAAAGAAGTACATCAAACAACTAAAACTTGTCAAATCCTTTCAAAGCATTATACAGCAGAAAGTTTCTTTGTTCACTGACTTTATGACAATTTTTTTTCAATATCCTTCCTGTGAAAGCAAAGGTTGCAGCATGGGTGGTGATTTCACCCGCTTCTGCTGTTTGAAGGTGGAAAAAAAGGGTTTCAGATCATTTGCAGGGCACTGGTTTCAATAAAGTCATCAACTATCTGCACAGCATGAGGTGCTGTGATCTCCCAAGAACTATCCTTCAATGTTAAGCCAGTGTATTCACAGCTTGTACTTCTCCGTGGGGATCAGGGAACACAGATGTAGACATCCTGGAGAGTCGATTCTTGAGTTGACCCCGAGTTCAGGTCGGAGCAGATTTGGAGGTTGTTCTGGTATTCAGGGAGAAAAAATGTAAAGAACAGGTTTAAATTAAAGGAGTCATATTTCTTATCCTTACATCCATCTTCTTCTTCTTTCGGCTTTTCCCTCTTCAGGGGTCGCCATAGCAAGTCATCCTCCTCCACCTCACTCTGTCCTCTGCATCCTCTGTCCTCACTCCAACTACCTTCATGTCCTCTCTAACTGCATCCATATATCTCCTCTTTGGCCTTCCTCTTTGTCTTTTTCCTGGCAGCTGCATTTCTAACATCCTTCTACCAATATACCCACTGTCCCTCCTCTGGACATGTCCAAACCATCTCAGTCTGGCCTCCCTAACTTTATCTCCCAGTTGTTCAACATGTGCTGTACCTCTGATGATCTCATTCCTGATCTTATCCATCCTTGTCACTCCTAAGGAGAACCTCAGCATCTTCATTTCTGCTACTTCCAGTTCTTTCTCCTGTCTTTTTGTCAATGACACTGTCTCCAGACCATACAACATAGCTGGTCTCACCACTGTCTTGTAAACTTTTCCTTTGACCTTTGCTGACACCTTTTTGTCACAAATCGCTCCTGAAACTTTTCTTCATCCACTCCATCCTGCCTGGACTCTTTTTCACTTCTTTCACTTATCCTTACATCCATACACTTTCCAAATTGTTTAGAAAATTTCTAAAGCCAAGCAGAGTCACCTTTAGCAGCTACGCCAACTGATTCCTGTCAGTGGGGCATCTGCGGGTCCACTTTGAGCTCCTCAAGGTTTTCCAAACTTGTCATTCAACCCAAGCAAGGGCAGAGTCAGACAGCAACTAATCAAACTAATTACTGTATACTGCTTTTTTAGGGCTTCTATTTAGGGTTAGCATACCTCTTCACAACTAAAGTGGACTGTCCACTCAACTGCTGCAAAAGCTGCTCTTTTGGTTATGCATTGGTGAGCAAGAGCTTGTCTTACAACACTTCACTTCTTACAACTTTCATCAGACTCTTTATGATACAGTGCAATGCAATTTGTTTGTTGTATAATTGTTCATGTCCTGAACAACTCCTCAGATTTTAAGGAAACTTACACAAAGTACCGTAATCATTTTATGCAATACAAACAATTAACTTTTGGAGTTGATATGCTAGTGAAGATTCTCAGTCATCCAGGACATGATAAATTCAAAAATTGTTGAAGTTGATCCAATTTTATTCCAATTCCAATTACCACAACTAATTGACCTTTGGGGCAGCTGTGGCTGAGTGGCTAGAGCAGTCGTCCTCCAGTGCAAGAGTTGGGGGTTCGATCCCGCCAGAAGTCACATGCTGAAGTGTCCCTGAGCAAGACACTGCACCCTCATTGCCTCTGATGTGTGTCCCATTGGCATATGATTGTTATCTAAAAGCACTGATTAGTCTTTGTATAGGTAGTAGAGTGCTGTATGAATGGGTAAATGGGGGCACAGATTGTAGTGTAAAACACTCTTGATAAGATAAGGCGCTTTATAAGTACAGTCAAATGACCATTCCATTTATCTTACCAAACACAAAAAATGACTTTTAACTCAGTCAGTTTTACAAACGTTATTAATATAATATAAAATTTAGTGCAGTAGGAGCTGAGCTAAACAACAGAGCAAAGCATAACAATATTTTAAAGATTTGACCAAAAACTCTAAAATTTCATAATTTTTCAAGATAAGATGATCTTAGTTTATAACTGTCATGAAACTGCCACCTGCATCATGAAGGACCTCACTCACCCAGCACACACACTTTTTGCCCCACTCCCCGAAGGAGGTTAAGGAGCATTAAGTGTAGAACCACTAGACTGAGGAACAGCTTTTTCCCTGAGGCTGTTAGACTCATGAATATCTAACCAGGAAAATCACTAGCTATGTTTACATGGACATAAGTAATCGGATGAAACGGCCGTTCGGAACAAAAGTGTGTCATGTAAACGCCCCGTTCGTTTTTTTTGTGTATTCGGCGTGACCTGACCTAATTTGTGATCCGAACGAAACGGGTGGTTTACGCCGATCCGTAACCCGATCGGTGTGCATGTAAACACTTGATCTGTTCCTTTTATCAGACTGTGGAAAACTAGCCTGGTTAAAACCAGACCCTTGTCCTTCACTTCGCTTCGTACTAGGGTCTGGACTTTCTCCATAGAGAACCGATTCTTGCTGGAGGCGTGGCCTCTGCTGAGGAACAAAACCATTGGATCATAGAAAAATTTTGAACAGGGAAAAGCATTCTGCTCCCTCCCCCTCAGAGCCATATATGGCTGCTCCCCCGTGGTCTGTTGAACTTGACATCTGCTCCGCCTCCTGCTGCATTTTCTCTCGCTGCAGCCTGCCGCTGCATATTCTGTGTTTATATGTAGGGATGCACCAATACCGATACCAGTATCGGGTATCGGTCCGATACCATGTGCGTTTACTCGTACTTGTACTCATAAAAGGGCTCCGATACTACAGGACCCGATACCAGTTTCATTTCATTTCATTGACCATGTAAGAGTTCAAATGTAAAACATTTTATTTTTTTGTACAAGTTTGGACATACTTTACAGATTACCAATAGTAATGTACTTTGTTTATTTATGTTTGAAGTGTCTAATGAAAATAAACAGTTTAAGTTAATTAGAATGATTTTAAAAAATATTAATTAGTACTTGTATCGGTACTTGGTATCGGCAAGTACTTTAATGTAAGTACTTGTACTTGTACTCGGTTTTCAAAAATCTGGTATTGGTGCATCCCTATTTATATGTTAATAAAACGTTATAAAAAAATAAAAATAAAACCATGGATCGCTGGTCCAGCACACCAGAAGACCAGAAAATCTGCAGGGACTCGGGCAGCAACGTAAAACCCGAGTTTAATTATCTCGTGACAACCTGAGGCATTTCCTCATAGCGGAGGGAGAGGAGGAGGAGGAGGAGGAGGGAGGAGGGAGCGATCACTTGACTTTTGGCAAAAAAACAAAAGAAAACTCCAGATAAGGGATTAAGAAGGGGAATTTAATACATTTGTGTCACATATAAAACAGTCCTGCATCGCTTTGCATCGCTTTGAATGAGAACATGCGACTGCTCGCTGGCTGCGCGCTGGGACAGGTGGGGGAGTGGGTTAGGGGCCAAAAACTCTGCCCCTTATGTTCTCTGATTGGTCCGGTATTTTCTCCATGTAAATATATAGCTTGTGTGAAAAAAATAAATCACATCATGTTGCTCATGCTGCTGATCTGTTTCATGTTCAGAGTCAGAGTCAGAGAGTCTTTATTGTCATTTGCACCGCATGTGGTACATGTGATGAAAACGAGATTATGTACACGGGGTCCCAGTTACATCCAACAACAAATGAAAGAGAAAAACAGTAATAACATCTAGAATTAACTAAGAAAAACATCAACTAGTAATACACTAAGCCTAATATAGTGGGAATAAACAGCAGCACGAACATGAGTTTGTATGAGCAGATGGTCACAGATGAACACAGATGAACACAGCAACAAGAAAACAGATCAGCATCAGTATGATGTGATATTATGATGTATGATGTATGATGATTTTTATGATTTTTATGTATGATGATTTTTTGTTTATTATTTGTTTTATTGACATTTAATTCTGTTGCTCCTTGTAGCACTTTGAGATTTTCATTAATGAAAAGTGCGTTATAAATTGAATTCATTATTATTATTATTATTATATTTTGCAGTGTTATTTTTTATTTTATTTTTATTTATTCATGAGTCTAACAGCCTCAGGGTAGAAGCTGTTCCTCAGTCTAGTGGTTCTACACTTGATGCTCCTCAACCTCCGTCCTGAGGGGAGTGGGGCAAAGAGTGAGTGTGCTGGATGAGTGAGGTCTTTCATGATGCAGGTGGCTCTTTTCCTGCATCTGGAGGTATAAATGTCTGTGATTGTGGGGAGACTGACTCCAACAGACTTCTGTGCAGCCTTCACCACTCTCTGCAGAGCTTTCCTCTCTTCAACTGTGCAGCCTCCATGCCACACGTTGATGCTGGAGCACAGGATGCTCTCCACTGCACACCTGTAGAAGGAGGTGAGGACTGGGCTGCTCAGACCAGCTCGTCTCAGCCGTCTGAGGAAGTAGAGTCTCTGATGACCTTTCTTGATCAGGCTGGTGGTGTTGTTGCTCCAGCTGAGGTTATCATTCATGTGTACACCCAAGTATTTGTAGCTGGAGACCACTTCCACTGCAGACCCACCTATTTTCAGTGGGGCATGGGTGTGTTTGTTCCTTCTGAAGTCCACAATCATCTCCTTTGTCTTCTTCACATTCATGTGAAGATTATTCTCTTTGCACCAGCTCTCCAGGTGTTCCACCTCCTGTCTGTAGCTGGACTCATCATTGTTTGTGATGCATCCCACCACCGCTGTATCATCTGCAAACTTAACAATATGACAGCCTGGAAGTGTGGCTGTACAATCATATGTGAGCAGAGTGAACAGAAGGGGGCTCAGCACACATCCCTGAGGAGAGCCAGTGCTGAGGGTTACGGTGGAGGCAGGGCTGGACTGGGACAAAAAATCGGCCCGGGCATTTTGAGCAGAGTGGCCCACCAGGTATTGATGGAAAGAGAATGACGCTCGTGAATGGAAACAAATTTCTTGTGAAAGTGCCTGCAAACTGTAATGAAAAGATACTTTTTTATTTAAGTCAGTAATTCTATGATGACCCATGTTATCATGGCACCCTGTCAGAATGATTATAGTCAGAGCAAGATGTGCTAACAGCAATCACTCTTAGATATTGCTTGTATTTATGTCTGTTTTCCCTTGACCCAACAAGGTGCTTAGAATAAAATCATAGTTTATTAAGATGACATAATGGTGTTTGTTAAACAGTATTTATAGGAAACCATACCATACCATGCCTCAAAAAGGAGGAACCATCAGAGAGCCTGATGGCTCTGTATTGTAACAACAGGAACACAGAAATTAAAAATCTCAAACAACCATTCTATAAAGAAACTTTATTTTTCCATCAGCCATATATTCCTGTTTTGTGTTAAGATAACATAACAAACATTGTCTTGTTGGTGTATATGTACTTGTCTAATGAACTTAAACTTACTACACCATCCTCCCAGTCATGTTAAAGCCTGAAACCAAAAGGCTGCTTGGTCTAGTTAACCTCCTGAACAATGTACATTGTATAATAAGGATCCTGGAAATTTGGACAGGCAGGAATAGAGGGAGACAGTAAGACATTACTTTTTACCAATATTAAAATGTATAAAAATTGTACAAAGTTTGTGACTGAGTAATATTTTCACAGACTATATACTCATTACATCAATAAAATGTCACCTTAGACCTCTTCAGCAGCAACAGTCAGTGCAGCAACTCAGAATATTTCGTCAAACATGGAAACCTTTAAGAAGTGAAAGGAGACAGAGAAAAAAGTGAGGAAAAAAGGACATTTTATGGACATGCTCGAATATTCACAGTACTGGCATCTTTACAAAAATATTTGAATCGTGTAGTCTATGCAGTACTTACTTATTTGAACCCACGTCAAGGTTCCAAAAATGAGTGGCAATCTCCTATAAGAGACAGTGAGAGGTTAAGACTGGAAGAAAAACAGCTTATATATAGCTCAGTTTATACACAATACCTCATTCTCATATATTCCACCTAGTGTCTTATGCATTAAGATATGAACATGCATTAATTCTAATTAATTATTTAATTTATTCTTATCTAGTGCATTATATTGAGTATACTATAATATTAATTTGTAATGACTAAGTAAGTAAATATTTGTCTTAGCCTCAGTAAAAAAAGGAATTAACATAAAAATATACAAAAATGTGTGCTATATCCTTGAAAGTCTCTTCATGTTTCCTGTATTAGACCTCAGAATCATGTGTATTTCATCACTTCTTACCTGAAGTTGAGTATTTCCCACGCTCGCATCGGCATCTGCGGCTGCCGCGGTCTCCCGCTCTCCTGTCGCCATTTCTCGGCCTCATCCACCTGTAGACCTCCGCTGTCGGTACCTGTGGCTGCTGCTGCTGGGGTGGCCGCTCCACAGCCACCAGCAAACATCTGGGTTATTTTTATACATTTTGTAGCATCTGCCTGAAGGGCTTGTCTCTTTTTAATCCTATTTTTTTCGTCGCCTCCTTTTCGCTTTTTGCTGCTCTCCATGTCGTCTTCTCCTCTCTGTGTATGACTGATTGATTGGTCTAAAGGGGAGGGGCTGGTCGGGCCGCCAAAGAGTGCTGAGAGATTTCATTGGATTAGCTCGATGTCGTTCAAGAAAATCAACCAATCGGCCGTCGCGAGTGACAAAAGAATAGCTATAATTTATTTTTTGGGTTCATGACAGGACCGCCCGGGCGGCCCAAAAATCACTGACGGCCCAGCGGGCATTTGCCCGGTATGCCCGATGGCCAGTCCAGCACTGGGTGGAGGAGGAGAAGTTGTGGATCTTCACGGACTGTGGTCTGTCTGTTAAGAAGTCTAGTACCCAGTTACAAATAGAGGGGCTTAGTCCAAGTGTAGATAGTTTGTCTATCAGAGTTTGGGGGATCATGGTGTTGAAGGCAGATGTGAAGTCCACAAAGAGCAGACGCACGTATGAGTCCTTCTGATCCAGGTGGGTGAGAGCAGTGTGGACCACGGAAGAAATGGCGTCCTCTGTTGATCGGTTCTCACGGTATGCGTATTGATGAGGGTCCTCATTGATGTTGACGGTTGCCTTGATGTGGGACATGACCAGTTTCTCAAAACATTTAGCGACTATCGGGGTGAGGGCCACCGGTCTATAGTCATTCAGACCAGTCACTGTGGAGCTCTTTGGGACTGGGATGATGGTCGCGGTCTTCAGGCAGGTGGGAACTGACTCCAGTGCAAGTGAGGTGGTGAAGATGTCAGCCAGCACCTCACAGAGCTGGTCCGCACATTCCTTCAGAACTTTCCCTGGGATGTTGTCTGGTCCGGTTGCTTTATGAGGATTAATCTTTCTGAGACTGCCTCTCACTTCTGCTGCGGTCACTCTGAGATGCTCTTCATCTGGTGATGAGGTGAGTCTGGTGCTAGCTGGTCTGTTTGGATCATCAAAACGTGCATAAAACTTATTGAGGGCATCAGGCAGAGATGGGTCCCTGGGGCATTGTTTGTTCTTGCCTTTGTAATCTGTTATGCATTTAATACCCTTCCACATGCTCCGTGGGTCTTGTGAGGTGAACTGTCCCTCGATCCTCTGTGCATACGTGGCCTTGGCCTTCTTAATGCCATCCTTCATATTTCATGTTGCTGCTGATATGTTTCATGTTGCTGTGTTCATTCATGCTCATCTGCTCATGCAGACTCATGTTCGTGCTGCTGTTTGAAGTAATGTTTTTATGCTACTAGTGCTTAGTGTGTTTTTAGTTTATGTATTTCTTAGTTCATATCTTAGATGTTATTACTGTTTTTCTTTTACATTTTATTGCTGGATGTAACTGGGACCCTGTGTACATACTGTAATCTCATTTCATCACATGTACCACATGGTGTGAATGACAATAAAGAATCTCTGACTCTGAAAGGAAGTACTTTCTCACATAACAGGACCGTATCCTCTGTGTTTTTAGAGGGAACTAGTTTTTGCCAAAAGTATGTAACCATTTATGTTCTCCATTTAGGAGCTTTGTGTCACTAAACATAAACATGGGTATTATCTTACATATGACTGCTTAATCCATATACTGTAATATGTGATGCTGGCATCAGTGTACTGTAAATTAACAGTTCAGTGGTGAAATATTGCCAAATGTTTTCTTGTGTTTAGACCAACAGCAGGCTGATACTGATATTAACATGTAACAGGCATGCTGAACAATATGTAGGGAGCTGAAAATTACATTTCCAGGCTCTCTACCTGGAAACCCCAGTGATGATGCTTCACTGTGGATAATGTGTACAGACCTCGAGTGAAGGAAGGAGGGGCGAGGAGAGACAGAGGAGGAGGTTCGAGCTGCAATGGTCTCAGCAGCAGCGGCTGGACGGAGGGAGCAGCATCAGACCGTCGAGTAATGCACGAACAGGCACCTCACCGCTGAAAACCACCAGCGGAACAAATGAGAACCAAAACACTTTGTTGTGGATTAATTCTTGTGCGAGACGTTCAGTCGAAGCGAGAATATCTCTGAGTGACTCTGGATCGATTGACGAGGATTGGGACATTGTCTACACCGAGCGGCGTCTCCTGCCCCTCCGCTAAGGTTAGTTAGCTTCAGCTGCTGTTTGGGGGTTCTGCTCTGTTCGTGGATGATGACGGGGTCCGACTAGTCTTTGGAAAACAAACACACATAGCCGTATTGACCTTTTTGGGTCTATGCGTTGCAATAGTCACAATAACCCATTACGACTCAAACTCCTAAACTAGCTGGTTACTCTTATCGTAATTACATTCATAGTTAGCTGAATATCTTCAGTTGGGTAGTTATTTTATAAATCAGAAACACGTGCTACATGGCTAGGCTAAGCTAGCAGCTAGCTAACGGTGCTAACTGCCGAATAGCCAGCGCTTCTGTTGTGGAAAATAAAAGCCCACAGTGGAGTTAGCCTTTCAAAAACACTACATTGAAACAAAAAATACTTGTATACATCAAAACCACGTAATGTCAACTTTCTACTTTGTCCGCTTATGTTTTGTTAGCTCTTTAAGTTACAGGGTTGCTAACTTGGCTGTGCACAAAAGCGTTGTTAGTTTGTAAACACTTCGTTGTACTTGCAGTTAATTCAGTTCATTCATCGTTAATGGTAGGCAAGCTTTACCGGTATTAAACGGACTTCTATCAGATGGGTGATATGTTGTGACTTATGACAGACATGGTTATAGATTAAGTTAAACAAGGTATATAAGTAAAATGAGGCGTCAGATATAGTTAGTGCTAATGATCTGGTTATCTCAGAGTGATAAGTTGCCAACGATGTGGCAGTAAAGTTACCAGATCTGGACTGTGGGTTCTCAATCCCAGATTATTGGTGACATTTGAACTTTCCTCTAAATTCGTCGATGACTTCTGTCTTTTGTTCTCGAGGTGTTGACTGTTCAACTCAGCTGCACAGCCAGTTCCCTTTTTCTTACTTGTTGGTTGTCACTTTGCTCTCACATGTTTCCTTTTAAAGTAAAAACACAGCCTTTATTTTATTTTAAATAAGCCTTACAGCGAGTACAGTTGTATAATCCTCATAGCATGACATTAACATTTACAGTTCATTCAAGAGATTAAATTCAAACAGCTGCTGAGGGATTAGTATGTGTTGTTTGTAATTTTGACTAAGTGTCATGTTGGGATACACTAGATAGGGAGTTACCTGTAAAAATATTTACAGAACATCACTACCAAGGTCAATGCCCGCTCTGACCTGTGTCCTGTTTTGTCACTCTTTCTAAGTTATTTTATTTTTGTATATGAATTATGCAATCTATTAAAGTTTATGTTCTTCATTACAGTACAGTACTCAAAAAACAATGTAGTGATGTGTTTCTAAACTGTAGTTCGTTCATACAACACACATTGGATAAGTTCAAGATTGTTTTATCACCTGACCTCAGATCAGTGGAAGCAAATGAACTTGTGTTTTGTTGTAACAGATCTGTCAACAGATCATGAAAACATTACACTTGATTGTTAGCTGTGTTGCATCTTGTTGCTTTTTCACTACTACGGTAAATTATTTTGGTATTGTAAGTATTGAACATTTTGCTTTTTCTGAAACTAAAACTGCTCAGTTAGGTAAAATCTTTGCTTTGTCAAAACTTAATTGGGAATACCCTGATGCATGCTCAATAATCCAGGTAGAAAAATCCAAAAAAGCTAAGTCTGGTCCTCTGGACATTCAAAAAACAAAACAAAACAAAAACTTTTTTTTTTGCTTTGTTTTGTTTTCTCAAAACATTTGTTTTGTTTTGTTTTGTTTTTTTGAATGTCCAGAGGACTAGACTTAGCTTTTTTGGATTAATTGGGAATAGTGTTTCCTTTAGTAGGCATGAATAAGGTGTTCTTGAGAAAAAGTTAAAATCATCCAGGCAAAAAAAAAAAAAAGTTTTATATATATGAACAACTTTTTTCAAGAATACCAAATTTTCAGTATTTTAAATGCAAAAAGCCCATTTATATTTTGGAAGGAGAAACAAGCAGAATAAATCATATGAGCTGCACACACCTGTATTGAAAGGCTGAAATATATACTGTACATTTTATTTGCAGAGCTTTTTAACCATGTCAGAACTTGTAATGACATAATCATACCACAAAGATTGTAGATTATTCATGGTTAAAAACCATGAACCACTTTTTAGACCTGGAGTTTTGGCAGGAGGCCCTTCTGTTGACTTAATGCACTAAATTACTCTCTATATACTTGTTATTAAATTAATAAAATCAATAGTTGAAAGTGTAAACACAAAATGAGATTGCATTTATTTTTCACATAGATTCTGTATTAATATTAGAAACGGCTTGCTCCTTAAATAAATAATGTTATTAACTTTTTATGTACCGGTATGGGAATGTTTCTGTTCAGTGCCCTGAGATGACTTCTGTTGTGTCTTGGCGCTATGTAAATAAACGAAATGAAATTAAGTCAAAGTCAACTGTCAGAACTGCAATATGTACAGGACATACACAGGATTGAAATTGCGTTTCTCTCAACGTTTCTCTAACTGAATTAAACAGGTCTCTCTTGTAAATGAGTCCTTGTAGCTCAATGAGACTAACTTGTATAAATAAAGATTGAATGAATGAATGAAAATTGAATTGTAGCACAGATTGATGTAAGTCACAAGAGATTATAATTTCATTCCTAGTTAATTTCACATTAGATTCTCATTTAGGATTTTAATTTTTCTGAATTTAAATTTTCTGATTCTCAGTCCAAGTACTGGTAGTTTTAAATTGTTTTGTGTTTATTTAACTTAAATTGGTTGTGGTTACAATTGTGCTATTTTAGTGCTGAAAATTCACATCTCGAGCTTTACAAACAAGTTAGATAAAACTCACATTGTGGAGGTGACACTTTGAGCTTTGACTTGTCTGCATGATAAATCAGTAGATGTCTGATCTATAACCCAACATTAGCTGCAGGAGACATTTTTTAAATCCATTATTTGTATTACAGAGTAGGTTTGCTCTGCATAAGAAGACGAAGGGCCAGTTTAATGGAGACAAACTGGAAGTGTATAAATTGACATCATTTTCCATCTGTGGCATGCTCAAGTTTTGTTTATTTGAGGAAACACTGGAAATAAAATCCTTGTAAACTTAGTGAGGGTGGTTAGAAATCTATATTGTTTAATTTTCCTAAGTATTTTAGGATTTCTCATCAATTTACATTATTTCAGCTAGGGCTGTGCGATATGACGATATATATCGTGGGGACGATAGAAACGTGTCTATCGTGCTACTTTCCTTCTATCGTCTCTATCGTGATAAATAAGAATAAAAAAATAACTGTCGCAAAGAAGCTTCATATGTGGTTTTGCGAGATGACGGCGCTGCTTTGTTTGACGCACGCGCGGGTTTGCGACACATGCTTTACGTTGTTAAACTCGAGAGCAACAGAGCCGCAGGCGCATGAAGCCGGTGTCTCAACAAGGAGAAAACAGCTGCACAGGCAGCCCAAGAAGAATAACTTTTACCAAAAAGAGGGGGAAGCTCACCTTGTTAGCTTCCATTATTTCGCTCCGCTGAAACTCGGAGACAAAATGGGTCCAGAGGACACGAACCCAGAGTCCAACCGAGTCCGAACTCGGGTCCAGTTAACCAATACAAAACAGACCAGAGACACAACAGAACCGCAATCAAACGCAACGTTTTCTCTTTTCTGTTTCTTGCTTTGTTTACTCAAACTTCAGAGCGGATTTCTTCTTCGTGAGTTTCATTAGCAGCTGTTGTTTTACCGCCACCTGCAGGAAAAATTTGGACCAAAGTAGAAAAGGAGTTGTTTGTTTGTTTGTTAGTTTATTCATTTTATAATATGAAATACAACAATTAACGTATTCATAATGGAAAAAAAATGAAATGAAAGGTAGCAGATGAAGAATAAATCTTATTAAATCTGCTCCTTATTCATCTAATAACAGTTCAAACAATATTTTCTATAATAACAAAATAAGTAAATAACTCAGTCAATTTTCAATTCACATATATCACACATTAAATTACAAGCCCAAAACCAGAAAAGTTGGCACGTTGTGGAAATCGCAAATAAAAACAGAATACAATGACTTGCAAATCTTTTTCAACCTATATTCAATTGAACACACTGCAAAGACCACATACTTAACGTTCGAACTGGTAAACTTTGTTATTTTTTGCAATTATTAGCTCATTTGGAATTTGATGCCTGCAACATGTTTCAAAAAAGCTGGCACAAGTGACAAAGAAGACAGAGAAATTTGAGGAATGCTCATCAAACACTTATTTGGAATATCCCACAGGTGAACATGCAAATTGGGAACAGGTGGGTGCCATGATTGGGTATAAAAGCAGCTTCCTTGACATGCTCAGTCATCCACATAGAAGGATGGGGCGAGGGTCACCACTCTGTGAACAAATGCGTGGGCAAATTGTCGAACAGTTCAAGAACAACTTTTCTCAACGAGCTATTGCAAGGAATTTAGGAATTTCACCATCTACGGTCCGTAATATCATCAAAAGGTTCAGAGAATCTGGAGAAATCACTACACGTAAGGGGCAAGGCCGAAAACCAACATTGAATGCCCGTGACCTTCGATCCCTCAGGCGGTACTGCATCAAAAACCGACATCAGTGTGTAAAAGATATCACCACATGGGCTCAGGAATACTTCAGAAAACCACTGTCAGTAACTACAGTTCGTCGCTACATCTGTAAGTGCAAGTTAAAGCTCTACTATGCAAAGCAAAAGCCATTCATCAACAAGATCCAGAAACGCCGCCGGCTTTGCTGGGCCCGAGCTCATCTGAGATGGACTGATGCAAAGTGGAAAAGTGTTCTGTGGTCTGATGAGTCCACATTTCAAATTGTCTTTGGAAACTGTGGACGTCGTGTCTTACGGACCAAAGAGGAAAAGAACCATCAGGACTGTTATAGGCGCAAAGTTCAAAAGCCAGCATCTGTGATGGTATGGGGGTGCATTAGTGCCCAAGGCATGGGTAACTTACACATCTGTGAAGGCACCATTAATGCTGAAAGGTACATACAGGTTTTGGAGCAACATATGCTGCCATCCAAGCGACGTCTTTTTCATGGACGCCCCAGCTTATTTCAGCAAGACAATGCCAAGCCACATTCTGCACGTGTTACAACAGCGTGGCTTCGTAGCAAAAGAGTGCGGGTCCTCCCCTGGCCTGCCTGCAGTCCAGACCTGTCCCCCATTGAAAATGTGTGGCGCATTATGAAACGTAAAATACGACAACGGAGACCCCGGACTGTTGAACAACTTAAGCTGTACATCAAGCAAGAATGGGGAAGAATTCCACCTGAAAAGCTTCAAAAATTGGTCTCCTCAGTTCCCAAACGTTTACTGAGTGTTGTTAAAAGGAAAGGCGATGTAACACAGTGGTAAATATGTCCCTGTGCCAACTTTTTTGCAATGTGTTGCTGCCATTGAATTCTAAGTTAATGGTTATTTGCAAAACAAAATAAAGTTTCTCCGTTCGAACATTAAATATATTGTCTTTGCATTCTATTCAGTTGAATATGGGTTGAAAAAGATTTGCAAGTCATTGTATTCTGTTTTTATTTGCGATTTGCACAACGTGCCAACTTTTCTGGTTTTGGGCTTGTAGATTCATTTATATTTTTTTAGCAATTCATTTTTTACCAGTTTCTTAAATACAAGGAATGATTTGGCTTCCTTAACATTTGTCATTTGTCATTAAGTCATTCCATAATCGTACTCCTTGAATTAAGGTAGATCTAGTTTCTACTTTGGTCCAAATTTCCTTGTTCTTTTTGTTCACATTCTTATAATTGTAACTATCTGTAGTAAAATAATAAAATAAAAAACTTTGGTCCAAATTTTTCCTGTACACACACACACACACCGTGTTGTATATATCGTGATATATATCGTTATCGTGATATAAAAAAGTCCATATCGTGATATATGATTTTTTCCATATCGCCCAGCCCTAATTTCAGCTATAGATTAAAGGTGTGAACCTTTTCAGGCATTACCTTTTAATTTGATTCTAAATTATCTGCTGACAGTTTGATGCAGCTTCAAATTGGTATTGATACACCTCTTTTCTCCTTAGATTACTGTGTGACCACCTATATTACTTTTTCCCTATTGAAACAAGTTGTCGGATCAGTCTAGTATGTTGAATATTGCACACTAGTGGACTGCACCTGGTAGATTTTGTTTGCGGGGTACATTTCATGTGATTCAGTGTGGTTAAATATTATCATAACACATGGCCAGTCTGTTGTTGTTCCACTAATTACTCTCAAAGCGCCACTGAATTGCACACTGCAAAATATGTTCCAGCAGTAACATGTCTGCTGAAGTTAAGCAGTTGTATTGTTTTCTGGGATTGCAAAATGGAAAAGCTTAAGGTGTGACTTATTATTATTATTTTTTTAAAGATGTCTCTCATTGGCTCATGTAGGACTCACTGACCCCACTGCTAACTAGTGGTACATAGCCCAAAGGTTTTAGCCTCTTCATGAAAATATATAAAAAAATAATTAAATTATAGCGTTGGATATGCAAGGCTGCTGGATAAAGGGTGAGAGATTTGGAGGTTAGACTGTGCTACATCTGTCTGTGTTTAACCCTCAAAATGAGTTCAGTGAAGTAAATATTTAAATTTCATATTAATTTTTTTTGCACGTTTGCATGACCTCATAACATGGACTAGTTTCTGTAATTCAAAGATCAAGTAATACTTTGTTAACAAAAGCGTTCTTGTTGTTTGTGAATATTGTTTTAGTGGATTTTGTTTGCAAGAACAAGCACCAGAAAAATCTCACAGTTTTTCTCACAAAATTACATTTATACAAGATCTACATTACATGATCATTCTAAGCTATCTACAAAATGCCACTAAAATCTTGTTTGTATAGACAAATGTTTACTTTGCTTTGTTTCTTCATCCTTTCAAGAACAGCCTTTAACTAGAAAATTGTTTGACCTCAATTAAATTCCCTGATAAAATTAAGAGAATTGTTGATTATTCAAATGCAAAGTTGTTAGACCATTTACATTTATCTGCTCTTTCTGTGTTTCAAAGACACATCAACTCAAAACTGCACATCTCTTTGTTTGCATGTGGTATTGTGTGGTATTATTAGCCAGTTAGCTGTGCATTACAGTACAGTATTCACAAGACCTTCTGTTTGATATCCCTTGGTATAAAGGGAGGTTGCAGCAGTCCCCCATATTCAGAGTAAATAAATAGGAGCCAAGCACTAGCTTAGTTTAGATTAGATACGGCTCTGTGGTAAGTGATTTACTTGACTCTGTTATGCAATGTAGATGACAGCATGTTATAGGACATTACTCTTGTTTGTGTTTAGGCTACGGCTTTGGGTACCATTTATCTCTGATTAACTTGTGCTGTCTATCAGGAATGTGTGTTAGAGCTTTTTTTTTTTTACATATGAAAGCATGTTGGTAGTGGCAGTCAAGGACATATGCATCAAGGCTGTTGATCTTGCTGAGAAAATATAGGCGACAGTGAAAAATATGAAGTTTCAATTACAAGCTCTGGTTTCCCTGTGTTGGAAGATCAAGCACTTGTCCTGACATGTCGACTCAATCAATCACGGTTCAGTTCAGCTCTCTGAATGTGTCTGAACGTCAAGCTGCTGGCATTAGATCAGGTTTGCTTTATCTAATGTCTGAATCACAATTTTTTTCCCCTCTTAGTTATTCTGCTCGTGTTCATCATTCAACCTTGTGTATCAAATTGAAGTTGGTGTAATAACATTGACATGTGTACGGGCAGTAAATGCTTGGCACTGTACTCATGCACACAGTCACAATATACACACTCTGGCACCCTCTCAAGCATAAATAGAAGATCTGTGATGCAGCTATCATGACAAACGGAGGCACTCGGGTTGCATGCTGCCATACAGAAGAACATTTCAAAGCTGTTGAATAATTAAGAAGCAGTGCGGAGGAAGTAGGTCACTTTCTTGGTGCTCAGAAATGGAGAGCTGAATGTCAGGGGGGAGGCTTCAACCAGAGAGAAAACGGACAAAAGGTGCAATACTTGGGATCTTTATAATGTTTGTTCCAAAAGTATGTAGACATAAAAAATAAATTGACCTGTGTCCCACCACATTTGATGTGACATTAACCTGCCAATCGGTGTGCATTCTTTAATTATTAAAGGTCCACTGACATGATTTTTCTACTATTCATCAAATTGCTCAATATATATATA
>JBBPBX010031944.1:0-34195 GCA_038048925.1 Garcialebias charrua | reverse complement strand
AAAGTATAGGTTTCCCCTCCTCCATCAGACAACGCAGGAAGAAGCCACGAGGGAGTAACTTTCAGGTTGTATGGCCTTGTCTCCTTGAATGCGCATTTATGTTCTCTTTGTTCTCTATCTTTCTTTCTTTCTCTCTCTGTCTTCTCATATGAGATCATATATATATATATATATATAGCTTATAAAATATAACAAATGTATTCTGTGACTTTTAAACTTATCATTAATTAAACTGGTTTGGAACTTTAAGTGAGCGTCTGTCGTGTTTAAGTGTATCTCTCCTTTTTGATCCAATGAGTGAACCAAATAACGAACTCTGGGGCGAATAAAGAGAAAAGCCAACAAAAATGGAGGTCCTACCGAGATTGGTTGCACGCGCGGACAGGAAAGGATGAGCCGGAGTCCAGAGCACTGATCAGTGACCGCGGTCTACACAACAATGAGGTAAGCAGATTACCTGTTTCAACAAAAATCTGAAATTGGACATTAATAGGCAAATTTTAGCTCAGTGTATTGGACTCAGTAAGATAAGGAAATAAGACAAGTATACGTATACGTGAAGTAAATAATAATACCCAAGTCCCAGGTAAAAACACGCAATGGTCAAGCCTCCCAAATGCCGACGGGCGTTTGGAACAGAGGGGTCGGGGTTTTAGAATAAATAAATAATTTATTCGCCGCTGACCCTGTAACTCTGAGACCAAGTTTAACTGTAAACTTACTAGAGTGGTGACTAGTTTAAAACAGTGACAATTTAGACTTACTTATAATTCGAGATTAAATAAGTAAGGGCGGGACTGGGGGTGAGGAATTGAGGAAAACGCGCTGACTTTCGCTGATAAAATAATCCGAGAGTTCCACCTGGACCAGTTAAAAATAGAATAAAATTAGTCACAGAATACTAAATCCTTTTTTATGTTCTAAAATAATGGTTTCCTGCCATGTCACGTCAGCTTGCCTGCCTCACCTGGGTGACTTGTCTCTGCTCTCCAAACTGCCGTGGCTCTCTTTGTCTTTCTCTCTCTGCAGCGCTGTGCTGCTCTGGACCAGTGGCGGAGCTAGACTTTTATTGCTGGGGGGGCCGAGAGGGGGCCAAAGCTATAAGTGGTCCACTTACTACGGCACAGTGGGAAAAATGGATTTATCCCAAATTTTTTTTGGGGATTTGTAGACGCTATGAAATTTTGAAACAACATATTTTTCCCTTAAAATGATACAGGCTCTCAGTTTAAACTTTTGATCTGTGATCTAAATATTTTTAAGTTTAGAAACCAAGTGGTTTTCTAAACAGCTTTAGTGTTTGACTTTGTCCACACTCATAAAGCACACAATGAAGTACCCAAAAAAATATATACCGGTGTAATGAAATAATGCCGTATGCGGCCACCAAATGTAATGAAATAATGTAACTGTAAGGTATTTAAAGCTCCACTGACATCATCTTTTAACTTTCCATAAAATGGTACAACATATATATATATATTAAGATTGACCTCTGATCGTTTTTGCTAAAACAATGTGAAATTAATGAAAATTCCTCTCCAAAATAGTTTAAAATTAGCGCCGTTTTGTTACACGGTAAATTCGGGTTTTTCCGGTCACGTGATTGTGACGTCAGACACAGATATCTGCTCCAACAGCACATTTAATACAATGGAGAAAGATCCAAACACGTCCGTCGAATTTAGCCATTTAAAACTTTAAATTTGAGCGATTTGGCTTTACTTCGTGAAGAAGAAGTTATTTTGAGTGATCAAAAATCAAACAGCAATGTTCTTTTGTCCGTGCTGCCTTTTTTTTCAGGAGAGGTTTCACATTCAAAAAGCGAACAGCAGATGTCAGCAAAGCCATTGTGATTCCTCTTACAGAGCACTGTAAGAGGAATCACGATGGCTTTGCTGACATCTGCTGTTCGCTTCATGAATAACTTCTTCTTCACGAAGTAAAGCCAAATCGCTCAAATTTAAAGTTTTAAATGGCTAAATTCGACGGACGTGTTTGGATCTTTCTCCATTGTATTAAATGTGCTGTTGGAGCAGATATCTGTGTCTGACGTCACAATCACGTGACCGGAAAAACCCGAATTTACCGTGTAACAAAACGGCGCTAATTTTAAACTATTTTGGAGAGGAATTTTCATTAATTTCACATTGTTTTAGCAAAAACGATCAGAGGTCAATCTTAATATGTATATATATATGTTGTGCCATTTTATGGAAAGTTAAAAGATGATGTCAGTGGAGCTTTAAACACTTACTGGACCACCATTATTGTAGATGCGCAGGTTTGAGCAGATTTTATCCTGCACAAAGTGCCACCAATGCGCGAGTTCTTCCTTTTTCCGATATTAAATTGCTTTTACTGTAATTAGGAAAAATGTAATTTCACGAGAGGCTTCAACTTATGTTGGTCTACCAAAAAAATAGACCTTTTATTGAAACTATCACAAGAATTACATTAAACATTTGTATCGATATTAGCTCTGATTTAATAACTACGTTGACAAGAATTCAAATTAAAACAAACAGACAGTTAGGATTTAACTGTTGGCCACCACCATTTATGGCGGAGGTGGCGTGCTGCTGACCTCAACTCGGGATGTTGTGAGTCGGTGGGCGGAATACTTCGAAGACCTCCTCAATCCTACTGGCACGTCTTCCACTGAGGAAGCAGAGCCTGGGGACTTTGGGTCGGGTTCTCCGATCTCTGGTGCTGAGGTCGCCGAGGTGGTTAAAAAGCTCCGCGGTGGCAAGGCTCCGGGGGTGGATGAGATTCGCCCGGAGTTCCTTAGGGCTCTGGATGTTGTAGGGTTGTGTTGGCTTACGCGACTCTGCAATATCGCGTGGACATCGGGGGCAGTTCCCTTGGATTGGCAGACTGGGGTGGTGGTTCCCCTATTTAAAAAGGGGGACCGTAGGGTGTGTTCCAACTATAGGGGGATCACACTCTTAAGCCTCCCTGGTAAGGTCTATTCAGGGGTTCTGGAGAGGAGGGTCCGTCGGATAGTCGAACCTCGGATTCAGGAGGAGCAGTGTGGTTTTCGTCCTGGTCGTGGAACACTGGACCAGCTCTACACCCTCAGCAGGGTCCTGGAGGGTGCGTGGGAGTTTGCCCAACCAGTTTACATGTGTTTTGTGGACTTGGAGAAGGCATTCGACCGCGTCCCTCGGGGGGTTCTGTGGGGGGTACTCCGGGAGTATGGGGTACCAGGCCCTTTGATAAGGGCTGTTAGGTCCCTGTACGACCGGTGTCAGAGCTTGGTCCGCATTGCCGGCAGTAAGTCAGGCTCGTTTCCGGTGAGAGTTGGACTCCGCCAAGGTTGCCCTTTGTCACCGATTCTGTTCATAACTTTTATGGACAGAATTTCTAGGCGCAGCCAAGGTGTTGAGAGGATCCGTTTTGGTGACCTTAGAATCGCTTCTCTGTTTTTTGCAGATGATGTGGTCCTACTGGCTTCATCAGTTCGTGATTTACAACTTTCACTGGAGCGGTTTGCAGCCGAGTGTGATGCGGCCGGGATGAGGATCAGTTCCTCCAAATCCGAGGCCATGGTCTTGAGCCGGAAAAGGGTAGCATGCCCTCTCCGGGTCGGGGAGGAGGTCCTGCCCCAAGTGGAGGAGTTTAAGTATCTCGGGATCTTGTTCACGAATGAGGGAAAACTGGAGCGTGAGATCGATAGGCGGATAGGTGCAGCGTCCGCAGTGAAGCGGGCGCTGTACCGGTCTGTCGTGGTGAAGAGAGAGCTGAGTCAAAAGGCAAAGCTCTCAATTTACCGATCGATCTACGTTCCCACCCTCATCTATGGTCATGAGCTTTGGGTTATGACCGAAAGAACAAGATCTCGGATACAAGCGGCTGAAATGAGTTTTCTCCGCAGGGTGTCTGGACTCTCCCTTAGAGATAGGGTGAGAAGCTCAGTCATCCGGGAGGGACTCGGAGTAGAGCCGCTGCTTCTCCACATCGAGAGGAGCCAGTTGAGGTGGCTCGGGCATCTGGTTAGGATGCCTCCTGGACGCCTCCCTGGTGAGGTGTTCCGGGCACGTCCCACCGGGAGGAGACCCAGAGGAAGACCCAGGACGCGCTGGAGGGACTATGTTTCTCGGCTGGCCTGGGAACGCCTTGGGATTCCCCCGGAGGAACTGCTCCAAGTGGCTGGGGAGAGGGAAGTCTGGGCCTCCCTACTTAGGCTGCTACCCCCGCGACCCGACCCCGGATAAGCGGAAGAAGATGGATGGATGGATGGATGTTGGCACATTACTTGACAGATTAATAGCTTATGAAAAATAAGAAATAGGAGGAAGAAGATGAAGATTGAAAGCTAAGTTAACTGGAGTTGATTATTTTGAAACCAACCAGGGTGGCGTGCCTTTCCCATACAGGTCCAGCTGGACTTCCGACACGTGCAGCATACAAACAAGCCTCTTTACCTGGTGACGAGATGTCTAGGAGGTGAGGGCTGAGAAGTTTTGGACGCTAACGGACTGTGTTGTCCAGTGAACGTCCAGATGACTTTGTGCGTGTATATCTGGATCAGACGAGCGGGAGCACGCTTTCACCGGCAGGAACAGGCCCCAATCGCACTGGCTGAACTTTCAAAGTAAAACTTCAGAAAACAAATTCTTCCAGAAATGAGTGAAAGGATCACAGTAAGGCTTTACTATGATTCCAGCTGAAACGTGGGTCGAGTTGACACATGACCGGAACGTCTCCAGCTTTCCCAGAGGAGAGAAAACTAGTTGTCAGTTAGTTCTCTCCAAAAACTCTAAAGCCAAAAATGCAGGAAGTGCCCTTTTAAGAAGGGGGTGTGACTTAGTCACATACTTCCTGCTGATTGGCTGTCCATCACTAGAGAAGGAGTGACTTTGCAAGTGAGTGAGTTTGAGTGACAGATGATAGGGTAGACAAAACATAGAAAACATACGTGAGAAGATGCAGGTGCATGTGAACAAGCAATGTAACTTGTTTTGAGAACAGATTCATTGTTTTTAGAAAGGACGGGAGACCGAAAGCAAGCTATGTCTAGCACTTTTCCTTCGAAACAAAAACAGTTCAAACAAATACGAAGGATTGTTCATTCAACTTTAGACACTTATTCTGCATAGAGCAGACAGTTTAAAGCACGATCATTCTGAGATGTTCTCTTAACTTTGTCATATTTAAAATATACCAGCTTAGTAAAATCATCATTAAATGACAAAAATATACTGTTGATCAATTCTGAATTAACACACATTAAAGAGAAAGTTCAATCTGATTAATTAGTGTCCATTAATTCATAATAATTGTAAAAAATAAAAGTGTCCATTTGTCTCCTTGAGAGTTTCAAGAAGGTGTAACACTGAGAGTTTCAAAGAGATGCAGAGAGGTGTACTTGAAGGTCAAGCCTAAAATATCAGAGATTAGGTGTATCACTACAGTCCCCCTTTTTGGAAGTCATCGCCTGTCCTTGGAGATGAGTTCCAACATGAAAGGATACCACCGAATGTCTCTGACCTCTATGTAATCCAGCAAGTGGAAAAAAAAGTCAAAAAAAGTTCAAAATTATACTCCCATAATGTTTTTGGAAATTCCATACTGTTCGTAGGTAATCCCATTGCGGTAAGCTTTCAATCCTTTGGAAAACATAGTCTGTTAACCCATGGAAAACTGAGTCTGTGATCCCTTGGAAAACAAAGTCTTATAATCCACAACGGTAAATCCACAACGATGGGGGTTATTGATTTCATCAGCAAGAATGGTTTTTAATCAGCATGTAGAGGGGATCCCTCGATTGAAGCAGAGGAGGCGGGCCTTGGATGAAGGTTGAAGACCAACGTTGGATCAGCAGGTCCCCACATCGAAGGTTGCAGGCTGGATGGCTTCCAGTCGGTGCCACCCTGGTTCAATGTGTCATGCAATTATGTGGTTTTAGGTGGGCTTATGATAGGGATTCTACATTAAGCCTTACCTATATGCACCTGGTATGTAAGCTATCATGGATTAGATCAGCTACAATTACCAATTAAGGGGTGGATCAATGCTGTAAAAATCAGATATAGGGATCTATACCTATAGAAATGTGGAGGGCTTCTGTAACGAAGGCCTCTTCTTTCAAACTATTCCTCCATTCATTATTTAGTTTAGGTTAAACTAAAATAAAAAAAATGAAATCTAGTTTGGTCTAAATGTCTGTTGTCTTTTAGACGAACGACGCAAGATTTGGTATTCCCTATAAATTTTGAAGTCTATGGCGAGACTCATCAAAATGAATAGATCTAGAATAGAAACGATCGAATCGGTTCTACCTAAATGATTGGGAGATCAGTGTAGATTATAGTACCTTAAGTAGTATTGATCTACAATGACTTTTCAAAGATTGAGATCTTTAATAAAATGAACAGCATGTTGGCATAGTTAAATCCATTTAAAGCACGATCATTCTGAGATGTTCTCTTAACTTTGTCATATTTAAAATATACTAGCTTAGTAAAATCATCATTAAATGACAAAAGTATACTGTTGATCAATTCTGAATTACCACACATTAAAGAGAAAGTTCAATCTGATTAATTAGTGTCCATTAATTCATAATAATTGTAAAAAATAAAAGTGTCCATTTGTCTCCTTGAGAGTTTCAAGAAGATGTAACACTGAGAGTTTCAAAGAGATGCAGAGAGGTGTACTTGAAGGTCAAGCCTAAAATATCAGAGATTAGGTGTATCACTACACCGGTAAACTTAAATGGTACATATCGCCCCTTGCTCCTTTGAGCATGTAACAGTCACAAGACCATATTGAAATAAGAAATATAAAATATGATAAAAATACATTTCTGTGTTTATTTCATTTCTATTCAAGACACTATGATAAGAATGACTATATATTTAATATAGGCGGATACAGAGTACAGTATCTCTGTTTACAATTCTGGTTGGTGGTGTGCCTCGTGATTTTTTCAATGAAAACACTGTGCCTTGGCTCCAAAAAGGTTGAAAAACACTGGTCTAATGAAAATAAACAGTTTAAGTTAATTAGAATGATTTAAAAAAAAATAGCTAAACAAGAGCATGGTTTTGCTAAATTAGGCTGAAAAGTTGGATTAAAAATGTAGAATTAGCTGAAAAAGCTGAAACAGGCTATATACAGAAATTATTAAGTAAAATACCTTGATATCACAATATTTTTTTTTGCCTCAATAAAAGCACTGTCCTACTTGTTATTTATTTAATTGTTCCCATACATATCTTTAAAAAAATGGGAGTTAAAACTGCATATTTCTTGGTGCATTTGTGTGTACAACTGGACCAGTGCTCTGTTTTTATTTATTTTATAGACGTTATAATAAGATATAACACCGCTGCGGACTGTTGCTCGCTGCTCTCAAAGCCTCTCAGCTTCTGCCCAGAGAGGAGCAAGAGCCACGCGGCTTCTCTCGTCTTCTCCCTGGCTCCCCGTTCTGCTGTTACCTTTGAAGTTCTTTTCGTTGACTCAGGGCTCGGTTCTGTCCAGAGAGCACGGGGCACGCGCACTCAGAGCTCCGCTGCGCGGCTACCTTTCTGAACTCCCGACCCACGGGGAGAGAAAAAAAAAAAAAGAGAGGGGCAGNAAAAGACAAACACACATCCAAAAAGGAACGCAACAGGTGCCCATATCGAACAACTGTACTGAGAGTACGTGAAGGATAAAACAAAAACGTGTGCGGCCATGCAGGTCACGTGGGAGTGAGATCAGTTCCGTGTGTCACAATGAAAAGCGTGTACATGTGTGTGTGTGAGATTTTACCATAGCAAAGATAGTATTGATCAGTAAACTGAAGTTATGAATCAACACCTGAAGATCACATGGTCAGCTGACACATCAGCCAGGCTGCTATGTTTGGTAGTGAGTTTTCCAGCTTGACTTTCACTTGTCATGAGTTCTCCAACCCCCATAGGAGATGTCAAGAGTCCAGCAGTGGGTGCAGACCATAGTTCATAGACTTCAGTTGGAACTGGTGCAAAAAACGGAAAACTCCATGTAACAGTTCAGGCACGAGTCATGACAGCTTGCGGCTTTAGCTGAACATGATGCATGTCGGCAGTGCAGTGCATTTTCAGTTCAGTGCAGGTGGTGTCAGAGTGCAGCTCAGCCGAACACAACGCATTATGGCAGTTCAGTTTATTCCAGTGCAGGCGCCATCAGGAGTTTTCAGCAGAGTCACGGTGGTTAGCAAACCTGGTTTCAATGACAAAGGAACATGTGATCTGTCCTAAAATGTGATCCAAAGCCAGAGTCGAGATACAATCCTCTCAATGCTATGGTATAGTGTACCTAGGTATGTACAATGCACGTATGTACTGTGCAATGCGAATGCGAATGTTGTAGGGTGAGGAAGAAAATTGTAAATTGAGAGCTGAAATCCACCACCAAGTAGAAATAATTAACTGCTAACCAAACGTCGTCATGGAACACCTGCAACGTTCACTGATCAGAGGCCAAGCTGAAATCCTCAGAAAACACCTAAATAAAGTCACCCCCTGCAGTATGTCAGCTGTGAGAAGACTCCCTTCCAGACTCTGTCAAGCAGGTCAGAAGGCCAAGGCAGAACGCTCCTGCAGAACAAACAAGCTACAGTCCTCCAAGAAGAAAAAAAATAAATACACATATAAAAAAAAAACAATAAAATAAAAATAAACCACCAAAGTACTCCAACCCACAATTACACAGGCCTTGTTCATATGTCATTAAACATGACCTGCACCCCACCAGGCTGAAGTGATGAGAACTGGAAACGTAACAATTAATGGCGTGAGATTAACCCTGCATGTACTCCTTTAGGCAACATGTTCACGGGAACCTCACCTATAAAAATCAGAAATGTGCCTTTAACACTGAGAGTGAAAAGCACATATCTGCAAAAAATACAGTACTGCATTGTGAGGACAACAGACTGCCACAGAGAGGTCAGCGTGTTTAAAACAAAGGTCACAGCAACAGAAAATAAAAATCTGACAAACTAACTAAGTCTTTTACTCTGGAGTGTCCTCCATAGTAGCACTAAAGTAACTTTTACAGTCCCAGCCTGAGCTGATTAAGTTGTAAAACTCCCTGTTATCAGCCGGAACCCTTGAGGCGGACCTCCCTAGCAGGTCCAAAACCAGAACCAGGAGAAAACTCAGTGAGATTTATATGGATGAAAGAGGCCTCTGTGCGTGCAGGTTCACAGGCACGTAGGGGGGGGGGGTGAGGGAGGAGGGGAGGAGATGTCTCCTTGCCTTCGTGTCAGGCACCAACAGGAGAGTATTATCTTGTTAGAAGCCATAAATCTGAGTTCGAGCCAGCAGCTCCAAGCCGGTCCCTGGACCAGAACCTCCAGAGGCCATCTGCGGCGGGGGGGGGAGGGGGAGGGGAGGAGGGGAGCCCCATCTGCAGGAACTGCAACAAATCAGTGGGGGAGACCGGCCGTGTGACAGCTGCATGTGCAGGCTCCAGCCAGCCCTGTTGCATCCAACAACCCACAAAACAATATATGAAAATAAACAATCTTTCCCTGTTGCCTTTGTTTGTTTTCAGCACTTTCCGGAGTACAGGCCACAAGTGTCTAAGAGTAAGGAAAGAAAAAAAAAAAATAAACAAAAGAAAGTAAAAAAAAAAGTAAATGAAAATAGAAAAAAATTGCGACCTATACACCGGAAAATACGGTAATCGACTTTAACGGGGAAGGGGAGGAAAAATGTGACTCTTAACAGCGATCACAGTCCCGGATGTGAATTTTAATCACATGCACAGCGACCTGTGAACCCGGAGTGGCAATCCACTCTGAACGGCAAAACCGGGTGTCGGATGAAAGCCCTGTGACTCGACGGCGACAGATGCCCGGAGTTCACGATGAAGCCTCGACCACACAGTTTCCCGGAGTCCAAAGGAAAGGTGTCTCCCAGCCGACAGGCCGGAGCTCAGAAGGGGGATGTGGGGGAAGGGCAAACAAGGCACTCGTAAATTATCCCTACGCGTGTGTGGGACTTATGTGCTCTTCACCTTACTTACATGTACAAAAACCGCAAAAAAATGCACATTCAAATGAAATACCAACAGTAGTTCACATTTTTTACTCTTAGCTGCTAACATTATAAACCACTGGCCACCTGGAGACAAACAGCCCTCAGTCAACAAATAATTTAGTGTGTCCAAACGCAGACGTTTTGTGTAAGAGGAGTCCTGCTCACCTCTGTGAATCACCGGTTGTTGACTGCGCGCGTGCTCGTCTCTGTCGGCGGTGGGGGGGGAAACCCTCCAAATCATCTCTCGTTTCAGACGAAACTGCAAACCCCTCAGCGTCGGTGGTCACCAAATTGTTGCGAATTCAAAAGGTTGAAGGAAGCTCTGAAACGAATGTGCAAATTTTATGTAGGTTTATTGTACATATAAGAATAAACCTTACAGCAGACAACAGACCTGACTCCAACACAGTCCACACACACATCTTCGAAGGCGGACCACGGTTTTATACCTCTAGATGACGTCATCGCCTCGTGGGACCAATCCTGGAACCGAACCGCCTTGGAACCGCCCTAGAACTTCCCCTACTCTGTGAGTGATCCGCCTCTCAGCCAACAAGCTATCAGCTTCATATGTCAATCATCCAGTGTTATGTCTGTGTATGTGCAGGCGTGTAACTGTTCCCTAGTGAAAACAAAGCCCGAGAGAAAAACGTTCTGCCTAGTGTCACATTTCACATTATAAGGCAGAATTAAGTGAATACAAATAATGGAGCATAGTGGGTGTAATGTAATACTGATAGAAATATATTTCAGGATTATTGAGCATGCATCAGGGTATTTAACAAAACAATTTGTTGAATAAATGTTTTAAAATGTGCAATCACTGATCAGTTTTTTAATATGTAATGCACTTAAATGTTAAACTGAGTAAAAATGTAAAAGGACAATTAATTTAATGTTAATATCTTTATAATCTATTTATTCTTTGCACTAATACAAAGACAAAAAGTGGACCTTTAGAATGAGTATTCTGGTCTGACCCCCTTGAGATCAGATTAAGCTGTATGCGGCCCCCAGATCAAAATGAGTTTGACACCCCTGGATACCTGGAACAACAGGCCAAAATGAACGAGCCCATATTTTTACTTTGAATAAATGAGCCACTGAGCTTAATAATTTCAAATTGACAATTTAGGAGGGCATCTAGCTGTGCGGTTTAGACATGAAAATATACACGATACATAAATAAATCCAACAAGAAGGCAGATCTTAGAAGGCTCAAGGAATTTGCTAATTATCATAGACTGTATACTAGCAAGGGGGTCTTAGAAGACCGTACATTGTACGTTCTGAAATAAAAGTAGGCTACAGTATTTTTTGATTTCAGGGTAAAATTGATTATTTCACTTTTAGGTAAACTAATGTTTTGGATCTGTTGTGCAGATCAGATTAAAAGATGCCTCCGTCGAAGGATCCATAATAAAGATTGTTAACAGAAAATTAATTTGATCCTGGTCTGTTAATGATTTTTTAATTTTTTAAATAGCCTCATTGAACAGTGTTGATGGAACGGCAGAGTGAGTCTTATGAATCCCACCTCATCTATACAGAACACATAATGGTAAATATGCATTAAGATAGGCCTCTGTCAAAACACATGCAGCATCTGACTTTTGAATCTCAGCTACTGTGGTTATTGATCAGATCGGATCAGATTTAATATGAAGGCGTGTCCAGAAACTGACTCACTGTGACTTCACTGGGAAGAACAACAACATGGCTGGACTCATATGCAACCTTGCTCAAGAACTTTTGAGGGGCTTACGCAAGGAACGACTGAAAACAACAAAGGCACCAAAAGAACAAAAGACTGTCCACAAAAACTTTCAGCCGAGCAGAGGCAAAGACTTTCTCAAAGAACTGTCAAAACATGGTCATCAGACACAAATGGCCAGGATATACGGTCCGGATTTGGGGGGTCCGGACGAGAATCAGAACCCAGTGAACGTCTCACTGGGGGCTGGAACAAGAGAAAGCTGAACACGTTCTCCAAACAGACAAGAGAACAAATGGTCCTGAAGTCACTCATACCAGCAAAGGCCGCACCCCATATCGATCTGTGAGGATCTGTCGTTGATCTTAGTAGCCGGGATCAAAACTACAGTTGCTATGATAAATTTTTAATGAAACACATAGGCACATTTGGGCCTGCCAGCGCAGGCTTCATGATTTTTAGTTATACTGTGCTCAGGTGGATCTGACGACTTGCTTTTTCTGGTTCCTGTAACTCTGTGGTGAAGCTTAAGGAAAGCAAGGGAAATGATCCCAGCTCCTGACCCTAAAACGAGTTAACTTTTATATTTCTGTTTTTGCAGTTATCCTTGGCGGAGTGCATGTTGAGATTCTGATGTGTCACAAGGGGTACATTTTGGTAAATGATTATAATTTTAAAGAAAATGAGATGATATCGTAGATTACAGTTAGCTATATGGTTGTGAAAACCAAATTAGTGGTGGCAATAGGCTGAGGTTTAGGAAACATCTGACACTAGTGCTTAGGTTAAAGGATGGTAAATTTAGACACAATTTCCAATTTATTAACCAAATAACTTTGGCATAATTGAAACAAGGTAGAGTTTTGTTTCAAAAGGGGGTTAAGGGGCTGACAGATGTTTCTAAAAATAGAGAGGTTGGAATTGGTCCCTAGAAATAACTAATTAGAAATAACTAGATTGTAAATGTTTCCTAGAAACAACTAGGTTGACAAATGTTCCTAGAAATAACTAATTAACTAAAAGATGGTAAATACATTTTAGTATACAAAGAATAATAAGGATAACTGATAAATTGGCGTTATAAACAAAGTTCACTTGCGTTGATATTGAGGCGGCATCGGTCTTGAACGTTTTATTTTCCTTAATCATGTCATGGAGGAAGGAGTATTGATGCAAGCATATTTCAAATGAGCAATTAACAACACTGTTTTTTTCCCCTCTGTGAAATGTGTGTGAAGCAGGATGGGGGACGCCCCTTGGAAATGTTTCCTGGCCTGCAGGCTCAAACCACTCAAACCTGAAGTGGACCTGATCAGAGGGTGTTTAGAAATATGATGGTTCTGTAGAATTATAGCAATTGACTTGACTGGACGACATGTGACTTATTGACTCAGGAAAAAGGTGTATAGAACCACAGGTGTACAATGTTTTGTGAATTATGCTCTGCCGCCGCTTGCTATGTTATTGTTTAGAATTATGCTCTGCCGCCGCTTGCTATGTTATTTTTTTTAATTATGCTCTGCCGCCGCTTGTGATGTTATTGTTATGTGTGTAATTTCTGCTATAAGCTGAGTGAAAAGGTACAGTATTTTTGTAAGTATGAACCGCCTTAAAACTACTCATAATTAACCCTAATGAAGATTAAGTCTCTTCCAAACCCAACTAACATGCATGAATCATTCATTGTACTACTGATTTATAATTTATTGGGTGTTGTTTGTTGTGGCACATTCTGTTTATGATAGGTGGTTCCTGGAAATGCTCCAGCTGAGGGGGTTTTCTCAACGGAGTCCCGGGGAGGCAAGACCAGACAGCCCTGGTCAGGAAGGACCCGTGTGGGGTCGCTGAACGCACACCACAGGCAGTGCGTGTCAATGCCAGGGGATCCACACGGTTCAGTGTGCTCCAGCCCGTGAACGAGGAAGGAGCTAAAGGATTGGGCTGGACAACAAGAAGAGGTCGCATTCGAACTCTTGTGCCTTGATAGACGAAAGTAGTCGAGTAAAGTTGCGTGCGAGGCCCAGAAGGACTCTGTTTTATGGGGCCACTCGATGCTGGAACATGCACACATAGAACAGACACCTAGAACGATAAAAACATTACATATTAGAGTTTCACATAACACGAAGAAAACTCGGGGACATAGGAGGACATTCCCCGAGCAAAGCCAGAGGAATGCCCCTGAGTACGTGTGGCAAATTCAAAAAGTATATTAATGTTTCTGTGATGGTGATATAAATCTGGTGTTCTTTCTCTATTTTTGTGTGTTCAAGGGAGACAACTGCCTTGCTGCTGGAGGAGGAACTTGGGAACTCAAGGTTCATAATTCTGCAATATCCTAAGCGCTTACTATTATTATCGTTCATAGTTTGCATATATTTCCTTATATTCTACAATTTGCATATTAATAAATTCATTCGGGTCTGGACGACCCACTGGACAATTGGCTGATAAAGATCTTCGGTCCCTGGAAACAGGTGTTTGTATCTATAATGGTATCATTGGCTATTTTCTTAGGCATACTTATAACCTGCGGGTGCTGCTGCGTGCCTTGTTTAAGGTCTTTGACGGTTAGACTTATCACGTCCACTCTGGAAAAACGGGATCCTGAAGTGATGCGACAACTGTTTTTGTTAAAAAACTATAACTTGGAGGATTTTGAAAAGAACTGATTGAATATTGTGAATATATGCGTTTAGCTGCGTTATTAGGTGTGTGATTTTATTTCTTTTGGGATGGACCTCAGCAGAATGAGGTCCAAAGGGGGATTGTTGTGAAATAAAAATATATTTGTCTTCGTGTTTTCATTTATTTCGAAGGGGTTTTTCATACGGTGTTCAAATGATCAGTTTCTTTTGTAGAGTGATAAAGATTTACTAAAGGACACAGGCAGATCTGTTCTGGTGAGGCTTGGGGATGATAATATAGCTGGTGCCTCTTTGTCCTGTCAGTTTTACGACTTTGAAGATATATAGTTGTGAGGAAATCTACTGAAGGCCTCCTTACCCTGCATGTTTGTTCAGTTAGAAAGTAACAAGAACAGCTCTAAATATGTGTGTAGGGTATGATCTTTAATGTAATTTAATGTCCAGTTACACTAATTGGTCATTTAGTGGTCTACTAGAGTGTGCGTGTTTATAAGTACTCAGCAATAAATGTACATTTATTTTAGTCATCGATGTGTCGGTGCCCCTCCCCCTGGGGCCTGGGGAGACCCGAGCAAGCTGAGGGAAGGCAGTGGTATTTCCTGTGTCTTCTGGCAGTAAAGGGGGGACAACAGTCTCTGAAACAAAACTCCTCTTGTCAGTTTAAAGCAGGCAACCCCCACAGAAGAGTATAAAAGTTTCCATCCTCCAACAGACAAGGCAGAAGCAAGCCCACGGATCAGGTTGTATGTTCTCTTTTTCCCTCTCTCTCTCTCCCTCCCTTCTCTTCTCTCTCTCCCCACTGTCTCCCTGGTTGTCTTTGAACAAATGTAATGGCTTTTAGAAATAAAACAAATGTATTCTGTGACTTTTTAAACTTATAATTAATTAAACTGGTTTTTGGAACTTTAAATTACGTGTGTTTTGTCGTGTTTAAGTGTATCTCTCCTTTTTGATCCAAAGTGAAACCAAAATAACGAATTCGGGGTGAATAAGAATCAAAGCCAACATTAGGTACAAGTACATGTGTGACATCTGACTACGTAATCAACTTCACTTACCTAAAAGTAACCTGCAAATCAAGCACATGGCCAGCACTTCAAATTGTGTCCCGCATTACTGGAAAAGAAGAATATTTCATTTATATTTGCAAATAATAATGAAGGTTAAAAGAATTATGAACACACACACACATTTATATGTTAGTTTGTTTCCTCACAGTAAATGAAACAGGATAAAGAGGGTCTTCATTTCATGACAAAGTAAATGATAAAAGCAGCAATGTGTATTAGGATGGATATATAGTGTAAACCTGTGATTCTCAAAATACACAAAGTACATGCTGCATCTGTGATTGATTGGCTTTATCTAAACTGATTAACATTTACCTGTTCAGAGAGTGGTCTCACTGAAACTTCTTCTTTATGTACACCTGGATCCAGCAGCTCTTGGTCTTTATTTTCAAGACAAACTGGTAAATTGACAGAAAAATGAAAGGGGAAAACCAATAAAATACTGAAAAATGTGTGTGCATACAGTATGTAAATGCAAAAATATACAGATGTTACCTGACAAGTCCGTGTGAAAAAGTTGTGACAGGGACATGTGGGAGATCTTTTTAAAAAACAAAAAAAGTACATTTAATGTTTTTGGTTAAGTACAAGTACGTGTATCTGTGATTGATTGGCTTTCCTTATTATAACTAACCTGTAAATTAAGCACATAGTCAGCACTTAAAATTGCATCCTGGATTTGATACAACAGTGAAATCTATTATAGTTCTCTATTATCGCATAAAAACCTTTATTTCAGTTTAACATATAAAAACAAACATTGTAATGGAAAAACATTACAAAATTACATATACATACACTAGCAACTACAAACATAAGAGGAAGAACAAAACTAACAGTCTAGCCTAAAGTGAACTACAGTATTACTGTGTGATGATTTTTTTTTTTATCAAACCAACATTTTTTTTTGTATAGAACATAAAAGACAATCAGTAGTTGGCCAAAGTGTTGCACAGCAGTAAAAAGTCAACAAGAACACAAGATCGTATTAACGAAAACAATAACAAAAAAAAGTAAAGCATTTCATAAACTGGAATTTTCAACTCTTATGCAAAAAATAAAAGCATTTGAAAAGTGATCCCCTTTTACTATGTAGGCTATATTAGAAATGTCTTTCACAGACACCATATAACCAAAAGAAAACTTTTAAGGGGCTTCCATTTAAGCCTCAAACTTGAGAACGCTCTGCTCTCTCTTTTCGTCCACCTCCACGGTCAGAGGCCAAGTTGAACCATCTGATGAAATACTGTAATGGTTTATGTCAGTTTCAGTGGCCTTTTGCCCGAGATTGTTTTTACGAACAGCTCCTGTATAAATACAAAATATTGACTGTCAAGGAAAGAGATGCGACTTACAGGTAGAGCAGTGGTTGAAGTGTACAATGGAAGGGAGAGCTTTGAATGTTATAGACATACATGCTGACTCAATATTAAATATTAGTGTTAAAGTGTAACCAGACAGCACAGCTTAATGGTGTGTTTAATGTGACTCTGGTGGTGACAAAGACAAAGGCTACATTCACACTGCAGGTCTTAATGCTCAATTCTGATTTTTTTTTATCCGATCTTTTTGTGTGAACGTTCACATTACATTTTAAATGCGACCTGCATCTGACTCCTGTGTGAACGCTAAACAGCGCTGATGTGACACGCATGCGCAGTAAAGACGTGCAGTCTCAGTCAGCCAGCTTGTTTGTTTACAGAGTAGCATAGATGCTACTTTTGCACGTCGAATCTGAAGTTGTTGTTTAATCTCAGAGCCGGTTAAATAATTATCTGACCTGCTTGTTTAGTTCAGTGTTTATATCTGAACCTGCCTCTGATGCTCCAGTGAAGCTTTTTATTTTTGAACCAAACAACGAGCTGGAAATGAAGTATTGACTGAGTAATGTTGCGAATTCAAAAGGTTGAAGGAAGCTCTGAAACGAATGTGCAAATTTTATGCAGGTTTATTGTACATTATAAGAATAAACCTTACAGCAACAACAGACCTGACTCCAAGCACAGTCCACACACACATCTTCAAAGGCAGGGCCACGGTTATAAAACCCTGGATGTCGTCACCGCCTCCTGGAACCTGGAACCGCCTTGGACTGCTTCGGGACTGCCCTGGAACCACCTACACTACCACGTGACCCTCCTTTCTGTCAACAAACTATCAGCTCTGTATGTCAATCATCCAGTGTTATGTCTGTTGTATGTGCAGGCGTGTAACTGTTCCCTAGTGAAAACAAAGCCCGAGAGAAAAACGTTCTGCCTAGTGTCACATTTCACATTATAAGGCAGAATTAAGTGAATACAAATAATGGAACATAATGGGTGTAATGCAATACTGATAGAAATATATTTCAATTCCCCTTTTGACATGACAAACATCATGTCAACAAAATCCTATATGTTCTATGTGAGAATGCAATTAAAAACTTGATACACATTGGAAATCTCTAACATTCCTTCCCACAGCAATATTACATTTAAGTTACCCACCCAGAATATAAAACCCTCATATAAAATAAGCAATAATATAAATGGTAATAAGATCAGAACAAACAAACAAAAAATAAAACAGACAAAAACAAAGAATAAAACAAATGTAACAAACAAATAGAAACAAGACAAAACAAACAAAAACAATGAACAAGAATAAAACAGACAAAAACAAACAAGACAAAAATAGATGCAAAGACGAACAAATAAAAATAAAAACAAGAAAGAACCGAGCGGACTGTCCCTCCTATCAACAAACACGCCTCTACAGGGTATATGCAGGAATAATGAAGTTAAATTCAATACCTTTAAAAAGGCGTTCAATAAAAAACAACTGGACTTTAATCAGACCTTATAAATCCAATACTTTCTCAAAAACCCTTAAATTACCCAAAATTTATTTATCAACTCTTAACAAACTTCAAAACATTGCATATACTCTGCTCCATTTCTGGTATGTGTTAACCTTAGCAAAGAATATGAACTGTTGTCAGGCCTCTTCATCTTCTTCATCATAGACACCTGTGAGGAGAAAAGCCTACACTACTCTGTTAACTAATCCGATATCTGAGAAAAGCTCAACTGCTCTTATTCAGAGATGTCTGTGATAAGGGCTAAGACCACATTCAAAAACTAACACTTAATCTATGATTAATCTGATCCGAACAGAAAACACAAAAATCCTTCCATAACCTGTCAAACTCAATTATCTTATTCACATCCATTTCCTATATATATATATATTATTCTCTGTACCAGAATGTTCTACCACAAACATTTCCTATCAGTAAAATTCACCGCTAGGCTTACTCTGATACTTCTTAACAAGGTGCAGCTAAAATGTATCCTCTAAAACATTTCTAATTATCTGATGCATGCTCAATAATCCAGGTAGAAAAATCTAAAAAAGCTAAGTCTGGTCCTCTGGACATTCAAAAAATAAAACAAAATAAAGCAAAAAAAAATGTAGAAACGTTTCGTCTTTCGTCCGAAAGACTTCCTCAGTCTGAGTTGCTGTGTTCAGCTCAGTCTTATAAATAGCACCCTCTCACAGTGTTGCACAACCAGTTGGCTGATGACAGCCTGAAACCAGTTGCTCACATGATCAAGGAGGGCCATCAGCCTAACAATGGATCATTAGCACCCTGATGGTTGTTTGCTATTCACAGAGGGCTGAGTGATACTAGCAATAACAGCACACTCTGTATCACAGAGCAGACAGCGTCCCCACTAACTTAGGAGCCAGACAGAAGGAGAAATCACACACAAAACAGGCTCTAGGGAAATGTGGATATCCTAACTGGGCCTTCCTGAAAGCAGAGAAGAAACCCAAACAGGACTCCAGCCAGCCATCAGGTGAAAAGAAGGAACCCAGACCCAGACCAGTGGTCATTCCGTATGTTGCGGGAGTTTCAGAGACATTGAGACGTTTATTCTCTAAACACAACGTCCCAGTGGCTTTTAAACCCCAAAATACATTACGGCAAAGACTGGTTCATCCCAAAGATCCAGTCCCCCGGCACAAACAGAGTAATATTGTGTATGCTGTTCAGTGTCAGGAGGGCTGTGATCAGTCTTATATCGGGGAAACTAAACAGCCACTGGCCAAAAGGATGGCCCAGCACAGAAGATCAACATCATCAGGTCAGGACTCTGCAGTCTACACTCATCTCCACGCCAGCGGTCACTCTTTCAAGGATGAAGATGTTCACATCCTTGATAGAGAGGAACGATGGTTTGAGAGAGGAGTAAAGGAGGCCATCTTTGTGAAAAGAAACCGTCCATCATTAAACAGGGGTGGAGGCCTCCGGGTTCAACTGTCCCCCTCTTACAATGCTGTTATTGCTAGTATCACTCAGCCCTCTGTGAATAGCAAACAACCATCAGGGTGCTAATGATCCATTGTTAGGCTGATGGCCCTCCTTGATCATGTGAGCAACTGGTTTCAGGCTGTCATCAGCCAACTGGTTGTGCAACACTGTGGGAGGGTGCTATTTATAAGACTGAGCTGAACACAGCAACTCAGACTGAGGAAGTCTTTCGGACGAAAGACGAAACGTTTCTACATTTTTTTTGCTTTGTTTTGTTTTATTTTTTGAATGTCCAGAGGACCAGACTTAGCTTTTTTAGATTTCTAATTATCGTTCAGATCTAAGAATCAAAATTGATAAAACTAAATTATATCTATAGAAAAATAGTGAAAACCCTGTACACCTTTCTCAAAAATCTATCAACATACAACTATTGTACGCACATTCACCAGGCACAAACACATATATATAGTCACATTAATCTGTCTGTAACATTCACATTCTGTCTGACTCATTCATCTCAACAACCTTCAATCCTTTCTGGACCTCCTGGATCAAACTCACAGTCATACTTCACAGGTGTAAGAATAACCATATGTATCCTTTCAACATACGGTGTAAACAACAATTGAGAGGTTTCAACAAATAATGAGAAAACCTTGGCATATATTAGTGATTAGTTGGTTAGTTTGTTAGTTAATGTGATTAGTTCTGCTCTGCTGCATGTTCCACCTGTTAACCTGTAAGATAAATAAAAAAAATGGTGCAGGGAAATAGATTTTCCCTTCATTGGTTACACTGCAACATTAAGCATTCATTCAACATTAATTAATCTGCTGAAAAGGGGAGGAATGTAAACCCAGTTATGGTAAGGTTCCTCTGCTTGTCCATCACAGCTGTGGAAACATGTGATTGTAAAGTGCATTTCCCCTTTTCAAATATAAATTATTCACAATTTTATCTTACACGTTCTGTCACAGGGCTGACAGATCATCAGCAGTCCAGATTTGACCTGTAAATGAAAAATAAGAAAAAGTCAGCACTAAATCTATATAAATTACCCCAAACATTCAGAATCTTGTTGAGCAACTACTATCCAACAACCTGTTTTTAGGCACTTATTAAAATGATCTTTTATAACTTTACCAAATGTATAACTGTTTCCAGCTCTCATCACTGTATGAAAAGTTAAAACGTTGATCTAATTAGGTATTTGAAATGGTGTGTTTAACTATACAGTATGTTTGTTATTCGTCATCCCCTTTTTGAAACAGGAGGTAAACAAAAAACATCCTGTTACAAAGAAAACAATGGAAATGCTCATAACACAAACATCATCTGTACTGCAGGTGGAAATACTACAAGAAAGAAAAAATAAAAACTCAAAATAGCCGAACCCAACTACCTAGCATCAGACGTAATACTTCAACCATAAGATACATCACCCCATTTGACACATGTCACACCACCACTACATCCTATGTCAACACCTCCTTCAACACAACCTCTACTCAATCTCCTCCGCTATCCACACCATAGTAAGAGAGCTTGAATCCTGCTCCAACACCGTGAGCCTTGCTGCCCTTCCACTCGGTCTCCAGGACAAAGAAAACATTTACCTTCCTTCTCTGCATCATGCCAGCAAACTCTCTACCTATGCCTGTCAAAAGGTGAGGAAAAAGAAAAGAAAAAGACAAACACACATCCAAAAAGGAACGCAACAGGTGCCCATACCGAACATGATGGAGAAAATAGAACCAAACTGTACTGCTCTAACGCGAGTACATGAAGGATAAAACAAAAATGTGTATGGTAATCCAACAATCCATGAGAAGTGTGGCTGTGCAGGTCACGTGTCAGTGAGATCAGTTCTGTGTGTCACAATGAAAGCGTGTACATGTGTGTGTGTGAGATTTTACCATAGCAAAGATAGTATTGATCAGTAAACTGAAGTTATGAATCAACACCTGAAAATCACATGGTCAGCTGACACATCAGCCAGGCTGCAAAGTTTGGTAGTGACGTTTCCAGCTTGACTTTCACTTGTCATGAGTTCTCCAGCCCCCATAGGAGATGTCAAGAGTCCAGCAGTGGGTGCAGACCACAGTTCATAGACTTGAGTTGAAACTGGTGCAAACGTAAAACTCCATGTAACAGTTCAGGCACGAGTCATGACAGCTTGCGGCTTTAGCTGAACATGATGCATGTCGGCAGTTCAGTGCATTTTCAGTTCAGTGCAGGTGGTGTCAGCGTGCAGCTCAGCCGAACACAACGCAATTCGACAGTTCAGTGCAGTCCAGTGCAGGTGCCAACAGGAGTTGTTAGCAAAACCTAGCTTCAATGACAGCACAACATGTGATCTGTCCTAAAATGTCGATCCAAAGCTAGAGTCGAGATACAATCCTCTCAATGCTATGGTATAGTGTACCTAGGTATGTACAACGCACGTATGTACTGTGCAATGCGAATGCGAATGTTGTAGGGTGAGGAAGAAAATTGTAAATTGAGAGCTGAAATCCACCACCAAGTAGAAATAATTAACTGCTAACCAAACGTCGTCATGGAACACCTGCAACGTTCACTGATCAGAGGCCAAGCTGAAATCCTCAGAAAACACCTAAATAAAGTCACCCCCTGCAGTATGTCAGCTGTGTGAAGACTCCCTTCCAGACTCTGTCGAGCAGGTCAGAAGGCCAAGGCAGAACGCTCCTGCAGAACAAACAAGCTGCAGTCCTCCAAGAAAAAAAAAAAATAAATACACATATAAAAAAAAAACAATAAAATAAAAATAAACCACCAAAGTACTCCAACCCACAATTACACAGGCCTTGTTCATATGTCATTAAACATGACCTGCACCCCACCAGGCTGAAGTGATGAGAACTGGAAACGTAACAATTAATGGCGTGAGATTAACCCTGCATGTACTCCTTTAGGCAACATGTTCACGGGAACCTCACCTATAAAAATCAGAAATGTGCCTTTAACACTGAGAGTGAAAAGCACATATCTGCAAAAAATACAGTACTACATAGGTCAGCGTGTTTAAAACAAAAGTCACAGCAACAAAAAAAATAAAAATCTGACAAACTAAGTAAGTCTTTTACTCTGGAGTGTCCTCCATAGTAGCACTAAAGTAACTTTTACAGTCCCAGCCTGAGCTGATTAAGTTGTAAAACTCCCTGTTATCAGCCGGAACCCTTGAGGCGGACCTCCCTAGCAGGTCCAAAACCAGAACCAGGAGAAAACTCAGTGAGATTTATATGGATGAAAGAGGCCTCTGTGCCGTGCAGGTTCACAGGCACGTAGGGGGGGGGGTGAGGGAGGAGGGGAGGAGATGTCTCCTTGCCTCCGTGTCAGGCACCAACAGGAGAGTGTTATCTTGTTAGAAGCCATAAATCTGAGTTCGAGCCAGCAGCTCCAAGCCGGTCCCTGGACCAGAACCTCCAGAGGCCATCTGCGGCGGGGGGGGGGGGGGAGGAAGGAGGAGGGGAGCCCCATCTGCAGGAACTGCAACAAATCAGTGGGGGAGACCGGCCGTGTGACAGCTGCATGTGCAGGCTCCAGCCAGCCCTGTTGCATCCAACAACCCACAAAACAATATATGAAAATAAACAATCTTTCCCTGTTGCCTTTGTTTGTTTTCAGCACTTTCCGGAGTACAGGCCACAAGTGTCTAAGAGTAAGGAAAGAAAAAAATAAATAAATAAACAAAAGAAAGTAAAAAAATAATAAATGAAAATAGAAAAAAAATTGCGACCTATACACCGGAAAATACGGTAATCGACTTTAACGGGGAAGGGGAGGAAAAATGTGACTCTTAACAGCGATCACAGTCCCGGATGCGAACTTTAATCACATGCACAGCGACCTGTGAACCCGGAGTGGCAATCCACTCTGAACGGCAAAACCGTGCGTCGGATGAAAGCCCTGTGACTCAACGGCGACAGATGCCCGGAGTTCACGATGAAGCCTCGACCACACAGTTTCCCGGAGTCCAAAGGAAAAGTGTCTCCCAGCCGACAGGCCGGAGCTCATAGAACGGGGATGTGGGGGAAGGGCAAACTTAAGGCACCCATAAATTATCCCTACGCGTGTGTGGAACTTCTGTGCTTTTCACCTTACTCACATGTACAAGAACCGCAAAAAAAATGCACATTCAAATGAAATACCAACAGTAGTTCACTTTTTTTTTTACTTTTAGCTGCTAACATTATAAACCACTGGCCCACCTGGAGACAAAACAGCCCTCAGTCAACAAATAATTTAGTGTGTCCAAACGCAGACGTTTTGTGTAATAGGAGTCCTGCTCACCTCTGTGAATCACCGGCCGTTGACTGCGCGCGTGCTCGTCTCTGTCGGGGGGGGGAAACCCTCCAAATCATCTCTCGTTTCAGACGAAACTGCAAACCTCTCAGCGTCGGTGGTCACCAAATTGTTGCGAATTCAAAAGGTTGAAGGAAGCTCTGAAACGAATGTGCAAATTTTATGTAGGTTTATTGTACATATAAGAATAAACCTTACAGCAACCAACAGACCTGACTCCAGCACAGTCCAACACACACATCTTCAAAGGCAGGGCCACGGTTATAAAACCCCGGATGTCGTCACCGCCTCCTTGGACCCTGGAACCTCCTTGGACTGCTTCAGGACCGCCCTGGAACCACCTACACTACCACGTGACCCTCCTTTCTGTCAACAAACTATCAGCTCTGTATGTCAATCATCCAGTGTTATGTCTGTGTATGTGCAGGCGTGTAACTGTTCCCTAGTGAAAACAAAGCCCGAGAGAAAAACGTTCTGCCTAGTGTCACATTTCACATTATAAGGCAGAATTAAGTGAATACAAATAATGGAACATAATGGGTGTAATGCAATACTGATAGAAATATATTTCACTCCAGATGGCATCGGGGCAACGGTGAAGAGATGTGCTGACAGTATTGTGCTAAGAGGCCAGGATATCCTAGATGGCAAATTATTCTTTGACATGGTGTCCAACAGCTTAAGTGGTGTCAAGCTGCAATTTGTGACAAATGATGATTTTCAGTCTTATGACTCTCTCCTCCTGCAAACCCTGAAATCAATCCCAGGAACAAGAAACATTCACCAAGTGCTAGCTCAGGGGAATGTCATCCATTGCAGGTTCCTTTCATGTTTTTGCAGGGAGCCACAGATTTGCAAGTGCTTCAGTCCAACCATTCACTCTTCTGGTGACACAACACAGGACCCAGGTGTCCATAAAAGGTCAACCACTGCTAAAGTTCAAAATCCTCTGGAAATGCTGATGGAGGAAATGGAGAAGGAGCCCAGCAAGACACCTGAAGGAACAACGACCACGATAGGCCCTGGTGATGTCCAAAGTGAAGACTGGCTTGTTGTGATGTATGATGGGAAGTGGTGGTTGGCTAAAGCCTTACAAATTTACAAAGATGTACAAGTAGAATTTTTTCATCCTCATGGACCAACTCTTAGCTTCAAGAAAAAACAAGGTCGTCGGGATGTCTGCTTTGTGCCATTTTTGGATGTCCTAGTTAGGCTGGGAAAACCATCTTCACCAGTCCGCACGAGCAGCACCAGGGGTGTATACCGCATATCACCAGCTGTTATGGATTTTATTGAAGGAGAATATGTGACACGTCTATTGCCTGGGGATTAAATATACTGACTTTTAAGCAATTTAGAAAGATATGAATTAGTTCACAATATGTGACCAGCCACTCCAAATCCAGGAACAAGTCGGCACAGCTCTAACTGAGAAAAAATCAATAAACCTTCAACTTCTGAGAAATTAGTGAAAATCGTTTTTTTGCAAAATGTACCAGTTGAAGTTGTGAAGAAACCATCCCATGCTTTAAAAAACACTTTATAAGTGTTTAAACTGATAAACTTTGTGTTAGAAATCCGTTTGTTTTCAGAGTAAAACCAAGCCGCAGTGATTTGCGTACTGGGGGCGGGGACCCTCTCAGCTGATTAACATGCGGGACTTGTTTGGCTGGTATCAGAGCTTTGTTACTGGCTTCGGCCAATAACGTGCAGCTTTGAAAGAAGCACATGGCTACTTAACATCTATAGATCGCCCAGTGGACACAAGGAACAAGGAAAATAATAAAATAAAGCCGATCAAAGCGTCAGAGCTGTCAGCTGTTTTTCCGACCGACCCGAGGGGAAAAAAAAGAAGCTTTTACTGCGTGCGCAAGCAAATCGCAAGCAAATCAGTTTCCATCCTACATAATACATCCATCCATACGTCCATCCATCCATCCACTATCTTTATTTCATTAGACAAAGCAGACACACGTAATCACCGCGCCATGCGCGCAGCCACTGCGGTAAATGAGCCTCTACTCGGCTCCGTGTCTGCAGCCATGGTCTGTGTCCAGCTGCGCATCGCGCAATCACACGCGTTGGATTGGCTTAGGTTTTACAAATCGCAGCAAAGAAACTAAAATTTAAAGCACGATAATGGTGCACCAATTATGCAGATTCAACTGGCCGTTTGAAAAGGTAAAATGTACAGTTAAGATCGGATCAGCCGTTGACGCAGCTGTCAGCTGCTGTCATCATGATAAAAAAGCTGAATGGAGCAGCGTGTTTAATTAAAATAGCCTTGTTTTTCCCAGATAATTTTGCTCTAAAATGTTTTTGTTTATCTTTATGTAAGGTTATCTTTAGAATTTATTTTTCATGTTAATATATATTTGGTGAAACAAGAAATCTTATCTTTCTTTCTTTGAAATACATTATTTGGATGAATGGATGGATGGATGGATGGATGGATGGATGGAAACCGACCAGCCCACAAAAGCTTAATAAAAAAGACCTACAGCAAAGATAAGGCCTTTCTGCCCTGATGACACAAAAGTCATGTAGCACCAACACCTTTGTGACATCTAAAATAAGTCTGTGCAGGAGCTTGGTGTGTGTAAAGCCTTATTTTATTTTGTTTTCCCCCTGTCTAACCTTCTTAGATGCAACATAAGCATCTCCTGAATTTACTCAACATCTTCAGCTATTATACAAACTTTTCCAGTGTCATCAACTTTATAAAGTGCATTCCTGTCCTGTAGGGGAGACCGGGTATGGTTGTAACACTTTTTGCTCCAGCACCTTTAACTCACAGAATTTTTGAGCTAGAGTTTTCAAACTTTTATACAAAATACCCACATTTGTTGACTACAAATGGCACCAATTCAAACCTCTGCAAGAATATCACAGACCTCATGAGTTCATGTCAAATACATGGTGGTCCTTTGTTACAACCACACTTGCTGGGGTAAGTTGTAACAATTAGACAAAATAAGCAAAAACAGAGGCCACACCATGTGATATGCTTCAAAAAGAGGTTTACTGAATTAAAAGAACAATACAAGAACAAAATGTCTCTCTCTCTTTCTGTGACTGACCATAACTCAAATACAGGTGGTCCCCGACTTACGAGCACATCGACTTACAACGTTCCGGACTTACGAGCTGACTAACGAACAGTAAAGTTGTACAGAACATACAGAAAATACAGCACTGGAATGTGTTTTTAGATGAAAGTGTGTTAGCTAACTGTTTGTAAACAAAGTTCTGTGCATGTTTATGAACCAGTACGTTTGTGTTGAAAAATGGGTGTTCGTAGTAGCGCTAGCATACATTTTCCAACTTAGTCGGGGACCACCTGTATACTGTTTGTGTGTGCATGTGTGTAAATTCTACTAGAACAATCTTCCTTAACATGTAGACCTATAATGCCTAAATATAATATGTCACAATAACATAAAATACAATTCTTTGTATTAATGTTGTTTTTTTAAAGATCAAAAGGAAGTTTGCCAGTAGGGGTGTAGGAAAAAATAGATTTTTTAAAGACTCTGGATTCTTAGTCCTGGCGATTCAGAATCAATTCTAAATGCTCCAAAATCAATTTTTAAACATGTTTAATTTTACCCTGATGCATGCTCAATAATCCAGGTACAAAAATCTAAAAAAGCTAAGTCTGGTATTCAGCTCAGTCTTAACACCCTCTCACAGTGGATGAACCAGTTTGCTGATGACAGCCGAAACCAGCTGCTCACATGATGGAGGACCATCAGCCTAACAATGGATCGTTAGCACCCTGATGGTTGTTTGCTATTCACAGAGGGCTGAGTGATACCAGCAATGACAGCATTATTGTCCCCCTCTTATAATGCTTGAGTTAAAGGTTACTACACTTTGGTAGGCTGAAGTCTGTTTTTGTCTGTATATTTTGAATTATTTGTATGTGATGGACTGGAGACCTGTCCAGGTGCCCTCCGCCTCTCGCACAGTGATGACTGGACATGGACACCAGTGAGCCCCATGACTCTTAAAGGAAGAAGTGGTTAAAGATGATGGATGGATGAATTATTTGTTCCTATATTTTTATTTTATTGTTTTAGAGGAATCCAGGCAACTAAGCTAACCTAATACAGTACTGGTAATTCAAGTTACAGCATTTAATGCATTCCTGTATTATTTGTTTGTATTTTTGGTATGAATATCAAATGATTCAAAAACTTTGATAAAGTACAGAACCTACAATTATTGTTTTAAATAAATGTTCTATTTGTTTACATTGTTGTTAATGTTTTCAGTTTAAAATTATTGTTTTAAATAAATGTTCCATTTGTTTACATTGTTGTTATTCTCAGTTTAAAATTATTGTTTCAAATAAATGTTCCATTGGTTTACATTGTTGTTTAATATTCTCAGTTTAAAATTATTGTTTTAAATAAATGTTCTATTTGTTTACATTGTTGTTAATGTTTTCAGTTTAAAATTATTGTTTTAAATAAATGTTCCATTTGTTTACATTGTTGTTATTCTCAGTTTAAAATTATTGTTTCAAATAAATGTTCCATTGGTTTACATTGTTGTTTAATATTCTCAGTTTAAAATTATTGTTTTAAATAAATGCTCCATTTGTTTACATTGTTGTTTATTCTTTTCAGCTTGTCAGTTACAAAGCTGAAACTAAATTTATGACCATTTTAATAGAAAAATCATTTTTGAATCAAAAATTGTTTCTGAATCGAAAAATTGATTTTGAATCGAATCGTGATACCAAAAATCGGAATCAAATCAATTCTCCAGACACTGAGAGATTCATACCCCTATTTGCCAGCAAAGCTGAAATTCTGCACACCTTCCTAGGCAGAGTCTGTGTTGACAGTCAGTTCTGGGGGTTGGGTTAACGCAAATTAATGTAAATGAACAGCAATTGTTAACACCCCCAGGTAATGCTTCTGGAATGGGGACATTCTTCCAAAACTTTGAAGCCTGTTTTCTCCCTAATCTTATTTGCAGATTGCCAACATTGAAATGGCTGTATCTTCTTCATTTTTTTTTTGAGCGACATGTGTTTGGCATCATCGGATAGCTTAGAACCCACACTTTAAGATTCTGTAAATAACTCAAAATGACCCAGGGGAGACTTGTTCCTGGTTTTGCCACGGCCAGTCACAAATAATCCGATAAGAGTTCCAAAATTTGGACCAGTTAAAAATAGAATAAAATTAGTCACAGAATACTAAATCTTTTTTATGTTCTAAACCAGTGAGGGTACGAACACTGTGAGGAGTCAACACACGTCAAACCAATCCTATGTTATACTCAAAAGGTTCTAAAAAAAATTTTTTTTTTCTTTTTTATTGCTGAAGTTTCTGGCGTCAGAGCTCCGCGTGCCTGTTGGGCTGGTCTGTTTGTCCGTGGTCTGTCCTGTGAGTTATAAGGCCAGCGTGAGCTGGTCAGTCTTAAGTGTTGTAAGTCTTGTTGAATTATAAGGCCAGCGTGTGTGTGTGTGGAAGAGGAAGAAAAAAGAGTTCCGGAGTGGTACACGGGAAAAGAATCGGACGGGCTGACTTGCCATAAGGAACGCGCAGTCTGTCTCGACCCTTCCAGTGTGGGAGGCACCCGTGTATTCACTGAGTCCTGGTTCCTGTAACAATAAAGATTAATAGCTGTGTGGAGTGTGCATGTTTTACTGTGAGAATGGACAAAGATTTAAAAGCTGAGATGGAAGGGAATTTTAGTCAGAGGTGCAGAAGCACCTTATTTAAACCCATAGAAGAACAAAAAACGATCATAATTCAAGCAATAACCATGTCAGTGCAAGACAGAAAACAGGAAAAACAGCTCTTAAAAAAATTAGAGGAATTAACTGACAAAACAGGCAAAAGTAACGTGGTGAGTTTAATATGGGAAAAAATAAGGAAGTGTAGAGAAGAAACAGAGGAGTTTGAAAAGCAAAAGAAAGAGGCCAATGCTTTACAAAAAGGGAAATATAGAAAATTGTTGACTGCATCAGACAGCAGTTGCAAAGAGTGGTTTAAACTGGTTTTAATAGCACAAGGAGTGTTACATTTACTGACTATGGAGAAGAGTGAGAAAACAGGAAGTCTTGAGCCTCCACCCTATAACAGCACCCCACCAGCACCATCGGTAAAAAGCATGTACCCAATATATCATGTAGAAGGGGGCGTGGTAAAGATAGAAGAAGCTCCCTCCACCTTGGAGCAAGAGAATTCCATGACATCAGAGAGTCTGGTTACTAAGAGTGAGGTGGGATCAGTGAGTGCATCAGACTTCAGAGACTTTATGAACACACATGGGTCCCAAAAGGCAGCTGTCAGCTCAATATCTATAACCCCTCCTCCCTTCTCTCCAATAACCCCCCCAAGGTCACAGGCGTCGTTTTACCACCCAGTGGCCCCAGGGCCCCTCTCGCTCACTTTAAGTGAGACATCAGGGCAAGGATATGTTCCTCCTGACGCTCCTGGGTGGGGAAACAGGCCTGAATTAACTGACAGGATGTTAAATCTGACACCCCACAACACATCAAGGCCCAGGAACCCCCCCTTGGCCGAAGGCCCTCTTTGGATCTGTCAGGCTCTGTCCCTGTCTGTGTCTGTTTCTTTAGGCTCTGTTTCTTTAGGCTCTGTCTGTTTCTTTATGTTAACTTGAGTATGTTTTGTGTTCCCTTCCTGTCTGTTATTCTGGGCTTTGTGATTACTGGTTTCTGTGTTTCTGTGTATCTCATTCAGTCTTTGTCATTTACCACTCCTCAGTCTTTCTCTCTGTGCTCAGGCCTTCAGCCTTAATCATTCACAGCTGATCCTCATTCTAATCACCCCAGGTGCTCCTCACTGTCTCGTTTGTGTTAGTATTTAGACTCTGTGTGTTCACTTCTTGAGCACTGGGGCTTTGTCTTTCCACGGTGTATGATCTGCTCATCTCATCTCCTCTCAGTAAGTGTTTTTGTTCCTTCAGCATTATTATTTTTGTTTAATAAATCATTATCCATTTTACAATCGGAAGCCAGTCTGTTTTTCTGCACGTGGGTTCTAACATTAAACAGCAGATCATGACAGAAAGCCCCAGTCATCAGAAAGAGCCCAGCAGAAAAATAGATATTTTTGAATGGCTCGCCCGTGAGGCAGACAAGACTGCTCAGAGGGACAAGGAGAAACAGGAACGGATGGAGGAGCCTGTGATCCGGTGGGGGGCGTTTCGGACTGAACCCGTCCGGAGACGAGGTCACCACAGCCCGGAGGTGGAGATCCTACCATCACCTCTTCTTGTGGAGGAAGAGGAAATGAGGTCTCATTTCTGGGGGAGCCGCCTGGCTTTTAAGCCAGCTTCTTCCTCCACCCCACCGGCTTATTGCTCGTCACATCTGCTGCTGTGGTCAGACGATGACGCTGAGCTGGAGGATGAACTCTGGGGTGCGCCCGTCCTCAGCTCGCACCACCAACGCAGCAGGAAGAGGCGGCAAAGAAGAGGCAAGACCACCGACTCTCAGCTTCATCCCCCTCCACCTCACCTAACCGTTGCACCCCGCTGTCCGTCTCCTCCTCGCTCGCCACCAGATGTACAGCCCAGCCCTCGCTTTCTGGAGGAGGGAGAGAGGGTGTCACAGGAGGAGCTGGAACATTGGCAGGCAGCTTTTGTGGCAAAGTACTTGCCATCTCTGGTCCTTGGTGCTTCGGCTGCTGCAGACCACGACGCTTCGGCTGCTGCAGACCTCGACGCTTCGGCTGCAGACCTCGACACTTCGGCTGCTGCAACTTCGACGGTGGTCTCCTCGCCTGCAGCCTCGACGGTGGTCTCCTCGCCTGCAGCCTCGACGGTGGTCTCCTCGCCTGCAGCCTCGACGGTGGTCTCCTCGCCTGCAGCCTCGACGGCGGTCTCCTCGCCTATAGTCTCGCCGGCGCCCAGACTGAGACCTGTGCCGGTGCCCAGACTGAGACCTGTGCCGGTGCCCAGACTGAGACCTGTGCCGGTGCCCAGACTGAGACCTGTGCCGGCGCCCAGACTGAGACCTGTATCATCGCCTGGGGTCTCAACGCCTGGGGTCTTCTCAGAGGGTCCAGACGCCGAGGGTCCCCACGACGTCTTCGAGGGTCCCCACGACGTCTTCGAGGGTCCCCACGACGTCTTCGAGGGTCCCCACGCCGTCTTCGAGGGTCCCCACGCCGTCTTCGAGGGTCCTGACGACGAGGGTCCTGACGACGAGGGTCCTGACGACGAGGGTCCTGACGACGAGGGTCCTGACGACGAGGGTCCTGACGACGAGGGTCCACGACGTCTCCGAGGGTCCCCACGACGTCTCCGAGGGTCCCCACGACGTCTCCGAGGGTCCCCACGACGTCTCCGAGGGTCCCCACGACGTCTCCGAGGGTCCCCACGACGTCTCCGAGGGTCCCCACGACGTCTCCGAGGGTCCCCACGACGTCTCAGAGGGTCCCCACGACGTCTCAGAGGGTCCCCACGACGTCTCAGAGGGCCTCGACGTCTCGCCGACCGAAGATGACGACGGGGGTCCCAGCGCCGCAGACGCCTCGTCCCCGACAGAGGGTCCCAGCGCCGCAGACGCCTCGTCCCCGACAGAGGGTCCCAGCGCCGCAGACGCCTCGTCCCCGACAGAGGGTCCCGGCGCCGCAGACGCCTCGTCCCCGACAGAGGGTCCCGGCGCCGCAGACGCCTCGTCCCCGACAGAGGGTCCCGGCGCCGCAGACGCCTCGTCCCCGACAGAGGGTCCCGGCGCCGCAGACGCCTCGTCCCCGACAGAGGGTCCCGGCGCCGCAGACGCCTCGTCCCCGACAGAGGGTCCCGGCGCCGCAGACGCCTCGTCCCCGACAGAGGGTCCCGGCACCGCAGACATCTTGGCGCCTAACGACGGGGGTCCTGGCGACGACGAGGGCAGAGTACCGGCCGACGAAGTCTGTGTTCCGGCCGACGAAGTCTGTGTTCCGGCCGACGAAGTCTGTGTTCCGGCCGACGAAGTCTGTGTTCCGGCCGACGAAGTCTGTGTTCCGGCCGACGAAGTCTGTGTTCCGGCCGACGAAGTCTGTGTTCCGGCCGACGAAGTCTGTGTTCCGGCCGACGAAGTCTGTGTTCCGGCCGACGAAGTCTGTGTTCCGGCCGACGACGGTGATGGTGCTCCGGCCGACGACGGTGATGGTGCTCCGGCCGTTGCGGGGCGTTACTATGGTCGCCCGCCTGACGTATCGCCGCTCCATGGACGGCCTCCTGAGCTAGCTGATGGCGATGGGCGGCCTCCTGGACAACCCCCGGATCTGGCTGATGGTGATGGGCGTCCTCCTGGGCGTCCCCCGGATCTGGCTGATGGTGATGGGCGTCCTCCTGGGCGTCCCCCGGATCTGGCTGATGGTGATGGGCGTCCTCCTGGGCGTCCCCCGGATCTGGCTGTTGTTGGCCCGCCGTCCTACCTGTTGCCTCCCTCCGCCCGCCCTTGTTGTTGTGGGGTCCGTCTTGGGGGTGTCGGGTGCCACCCTTGAGGGGGGGGTTATGTCAGGCTCTGTCCCTGTCTGTGTCTGTTTCTTTAGGCTCTGTTTCTTTAGGCTCTGTCTGTTTCTTTATGTTAACTTGAGTATGTTTTGTGTTCCCTTCCTGTCTGTTATTCTGGGCTTTGTGATTACTGGTTTCTGTGTTTCTGTGTATCTCATTCAGTCTTTGTCATTTACCACTCCTCAGTCTTTCTCTCTGTGCTCAGGCCTTCAGCCTTAATCATTCACAGCTGATCCTCATTCTAATCACCCCAGGTGCTCCTCACTGTCTCGTTTGTGTTAGTATTTAGACTCTGTGTGTTCACTTCTTGAGCACTGGGGCTTTGTCTTTCCACGGTGTATGATCTGCTCATCTCATCTCCTCTCAGTAAGTGTTTTTGTTCCTTCAGCATTATTATTTTTGTTTAATAAATCATTATCCATTTTACAATCGGAAGCCAGTCTGTTTTTCTGCACGTGGGTTCTAACAATAAACAGCAGATCATGACAGGATCACTTCAGAGGTTATAACCTCTCCTCCTCTTCCATCCAATCGGATGGAAAACACCAGTACACCGCTTCCCCTCTACACCACCACACCCAGTACACCACTTCCTGTAACATCACACCCCATTAGTCTTATGGAGCACG
>JBBPBX010031943.1:23352-34195 GCA_038048925.1 Garcialebias charrua | reverse complement strand
TCTTCTTCTTTTTTCTCAGGCTTATGATTAAGATATTTTACACGTTTTTTAAATTAACTAAATCTGTTTTTGTATTTCTGCTTTTAATGTTTTTTTCTTCGGTTTTTATCAATTTTGTTTCTTGTTTTTTATATGAAGCACACTGAATTACCATGAATAAAGGTGCAATATAAATAAATGACCTCGCCTTGTTTTTGACTTTCTCCTTGGAATGACCAGGTTTTGGGTCACGTTTGGGTCATGTATTCTCACATAATTCTCAACTTCAGAAATTAATATTTCCTCGTCCATATTTATACATTCAATTTGAAACAGTGCCCCAAGTAAACAAACAAACAAACAAAACAAAAAAACAAACAAAAAAAGAACTGAAGAGGAAGAACTGCAACAAGAACCCATATGGCCAAGACAGGAGGGTACAAAGAAAAAAGTATCACTTCATGAATGGTTGAAAATAGAGCAGTGAAGGGCGTTGGTCAGCAGCTGCTGCAGGTGTGAGTCATCAATGAAAAACAGAAGCATAATCTATGACCGTACCCCACCTGTGTTTTGCCCTCAAGGTGGTTGTTTCTCCAAACATTCCTTTAAAACGTTATTAAATGTGTTAAGAGAGTACCATACAATCAGTTAAAATCAATAACCTGATTGGAGGCTGAATTTATTTGATTTTCCCTCTAACAGGGGAGATTTGCCTGCTTAAATATAAGTTAATAAGAAAAGGAAACACCGTTCTGTAAATTATGCTACTGTAACAGTTAAAAAGTGAGTTTTCTTAACCAGACGTATTATTGATTAATGGTTTAGATTTTGTTTAGAAGATGTTTATTAAGAACATCAGGGCATGTTTTCACGACTAAAAACACTTCACTTTAGCCGTTTCAGATAGAAACGGTTCCAAAATATTCTCCACACCTGTTCTGTCATTTTGATTTTTAATTTGTGGCGTAACTGCTCAAGTACAGTGTTGTTACACAGAACACGTGAGGGAAAAGTACCCGGTCCTCCTCCAGTTTTTGCTGTCGTTTCTCCTCCACGGCGGCTCGTCTTTTATCCTCCTTCACCCGCTGCTCCTCCAGCCTTTTCCTCCTCTCCTCCAGCTGCTTCTCATAGTGCTGCCTGGCTCGATCCTCACGTGCCTGCCACTGGGCCTCCTTCACAGCTGAAGCATGCACATAAAACACACAAGTGATATTGTTTTGATTATTGTGTGAATGTTTATGAAGCATTCACACTATTGAAATCCATTTTTCTTCTGTGCATTTTTCGGCGTGATTCTCGTCCCACAGTTTTCAAGCTGTTTCAACAATTCATTTATCAACTCTTTCAGGACAATCCTGCTATGACTTTTGGTATTGGTGCAACTTTAGCTTTTTGAAATATTTTGCCTTTTCTGCCATTTTTGTCTCGTAGAAAAATGAGCCGAGTTCATTTTACAGCCTTCAAATCTTTAGGTCTGTTTACAAGCTTTTATTGCGCCTTCCACATTTTGTTCTGGTTCAGCTTCTTTCAACTTCATTGAAATTTAAACTTTTTTCAGCTACTTTCAGCAAATTTCAGCTGTTTCTCAGTTCAGATTATTTCTGCTAACTACAACATTGTTGTGCTTCTTCTAACTTCTGCTAATTTCAGCCCGTTATGCTCCTTTAAGCTTATTTCTGCTAGTTTCAGCCTTTTCTGCTATTTTAGCTACTATTTACTATTTTACAGACTCCCAAGAGCCAGGAATGCTGCCTTCACAGCGGGAGATCAGGTGGGCCTGAGGACAGCCAGAAACAACCTGGCCCAGGGCATCAGAAAGGCCAAGAAGCAGTATTCCAGGAAAATAGCTCACCGCTTCAAGGACAGCAGGGATACACGGAGTCTGTGGCAGGGAATACAGACCATCACAAACTACAAACCATCCCCACAGACCTGTAACAGCACAACCTCTACGCCAGGTGTGTCAAAGTCAAATACACTGAGGGCCCAAAAAACAAATTTGCTACAAGCCAAGGGCCGGACTGGTTCAATGTTTATTATAAGGAGGTGATATAAGTTTCTTTTTTCTGCACTCTTTTAATTCAATGTTTTTTTGTTGTTGATGAATTTGTTTCATTTTGTCTCTTTTAAATGAATGAATAAATGAATTAAATAAAATATTAAATAAAGCCTCAATAAACACTTATGATCAATAATTCATGTGAATAATGCAGAATACCATCCTGATTTATGATCAATAATCCAGGTGAATAATGCAGAATTATAAACGCTTCTTTCATAACTTCTCCATCACTGAAAGACTTCTTATGTTGAGCCAGGATGCGGCTAACACGGTAGGAGGCGATCGTAGCAGTTTACCTTTTGTGCTGGGCCGAGTGAAGATCAATTGCTGTGCTGCAAGCTTGTGTTTTAGCTCCCGCATGTTCTGAGTCCGTAAAGAACTTTTAGGAGGGACAGCTGTCTCACCGTTTGTGCATCATCTTGAAATGCCGCTCCAAGTTACACTTTTTGGGTAAGGCAACGCTCGAATTACAGATGAGGCAAATAGACTTCGAATTAGAATAAACAAAAAAATACTCCTCCTCCCACTCTGTGTGAAAATAATAAGTTTTCGTTTGCTTGTTCGCTAGTTTTGCATCCATGTTTACTGCGTACTGACATTCACTCCACAGCGCTCTCACGCACCGATAGCTCCACTGCTGTCTTAAAGTCTCGTGAGTCACCGCACCCAAAACTCGCGAGACTATGTCTGTGAGAATACAAGATGGGGAGGGCTGAGGAAAGCGTTGCTGCGCATTGGAATATCGTCACTCCTCCCACCCCCCACCTCCACCACTTCTGCCGGAGTTAGAATGAAGCTGAGCAGCGGACATGTCACCTCCACCACTTCTGCCGGAGTTAGAATGAAGCTTAGCAGCGGACATTTCACCTTGTTAACAGCTGAGAGCCGCTGCCGGTGTTCTGTGGCTTGCGGGCCGGCTCTAATAGTTATTAAATATCATCCAGGGGGCCATAAATAATTGCTTCGCGGGCCGAATCTGGCCCGCGGGCCGCCAATATGTGCTCTACGCTGAATGAACTGAATGACTTCTTTGCTCGGTTTGAGACATGCAACAGCACACCTGCACAAAAACTCACCCCCTCTCCTGATGACCAGGTGCTGGTGCTGTCCTCAGACAGCGTAAGGCGATCATTCATCAAGATCAACGCCCGAAAAGCTTCTGGTCCTGACAACATACCTGGTCGTGTGCTGAAGGACTGTGCAGGAGAACTCGCAGCGGTCTTCACGGACATCTTTAACATCTCACTGAGTCAGGCCATCGTCCCCACCTGTTTCAAAGCCACCACCATCATCCCTGTCCCAAAGAAGGCAACGCCCGCATGCCTCAATGACTATCGCCCAGTAGCACTCACCCCCATCCTGATGAAGTGCTTTGAACGGCTAGTCATGAAAAGCATCACATCTGTCCTCCCTGCCTCCCTGGATCCCTTCCAATTTGCATACCGACCTAATCGCTCAACCGACGATGCCATCTCCTCTGCCCTCCACACAGCTCTCACACATCTGGACACGAAGGACTCTTATGTTAGAATGCTGTTCATCGACTTCAGCTCGGCATTCAACACCATCATCCCCCAACAGCTCATCCTTAAACTGGACAGTCTGGGGCTGAACACCTCAATGTGTAACTGGCTGCTAGACTTCCTGACCGGGAGACCACAGGCAGTACGGGTCGGGAATAACACATCCAGCACCATCACATTGAATACAGGAGCCCCACAAGGATGTGTGCTGAGCCCCCTTCTATTCACCCTGCTAACACACGACTGCACACCATCGTACAGCTCCAACCACTTCATCAAGTTTGCGGACGACACAACAGTGGTGGGTCTCATCAGCAACAACGATGAGACGGACTACAGGAACGAGGTGAGCCGCCTGGCCTTGTGGTGCGGACACAACAATCTCACTCTCAACGTGGAGAAGACAAAGGAGATTGTTGTGGACTTCAGGAAGAGGGATGCCCAACATGCCCCTCTGACCATCAACAGCACCACAGTGGAGAGAGTGGACAGCACCAAGTTCCTGGGAGTGCACGTCTCAGAGGACCTGTCCTGGAGCAGGAACACTGCATCACTGGCCAAGAAGGCTCACCAGCGTCTCTACTTTCTCCGCAAGCTGAAAAGGGCTGGAGCCAACCCCCATCATGTGCACCTTCTACAGGGGTGCCATAGAAAGTGTCCTGACCAGCTGCATCACGGTGTGGTTTGGTGCATCCTGCCGCAAGAGCCTCCAACGCATCGCGAGAGCAGCTGAGAAGATTGTCGGCACCTCCTTCCCCTCACTACAGGACTTAATAATAATAATAATAATGAATTCAATTTATAACGCACTTTTCATTAGTGAAAATCTCAAAGTGCTACACACATTGAATGCTACACACATTCATACACCGGTAGTGGCAGACTACCATGCAAGGTGCTTTCCAGTCCTACCGGGAGCAACTCGGGGTTAAGTGTCTTGCCCAAGGACACAACGACACATGGTGTGGGGAACCGGGATTCGAACCGCCAACCTTCCGATCGGGGGACGGCTGCCATTACCAATACGCCACGGCCGCCCCTTACACAGCAACCGCCTCACTCGGAAAGCCCTCTGCATGGCAGGTGATCCCACACACCCACTACACAGCTGCTTCAGCTTGCTGCCATCAGGGAGGAGACTGAGGAGTATCCAGGCTCGAACCAGCAGACTGAGAGACAGCTCTGTTCATCAGGCAGTCAGGATGCTAAACACTCTGCCTGCTCTGCCCTCCCTCCCACTTGTACTGCCTTAACACAAAAAACTTTCACACATTACCACACAACACAAAGATTTTAACACTGGACTCTGTGTCATCAAAACGGGTTATTCACTCAACTCACGGTCATGTGCTCATTCAGTTTGCACTACTTCTCATATTTGCACTAATGTTTGTATTACATTACTGCCTATAGTCATACTACTGTTTACATTCACTGTTTACATTTATTACTACTGTTTACATTTATTACTACTGTTTACATTTACACTACTTTTTATATCTACACTACTGCTGATATATATATTTTTTACTAGCCTTATTGCATATGCCACTTTACCTCTATACCAATATCAACTACCTCATACATATACTGTGTACATAAACTTCATATGCTGCTTTGTCACTCTATTACAAATGTCAATGCCAGAACTTTCATTTTATTTTATAGATATACTTTTTACACTTTTATACTACTATGCAAAAAACTCAGGACAGTATTACACTTTTGTTATTTCATTTTATGCTTATGTTTATTAAATGTTTAGTGTTTTAGTGTTGGTGTAACTTTTCATACTTTCATACTACTACTATGCAAAAACTACTATGCAAAAACTCAGGACAGTATTACACTTTTATTTCATTTTATGCTTATGTTTATTAAATGTTTTAGTGTTTTAGTGTTTAAATGTTTACTGTTGCACCGAGGGAAAGAGATAAATGCAATTTCAATCCTGTGTATGTCCTGTACATATTGCAGTTTTGACAATAAAGTCGACTTTGACTTAGCTGTTTTATGCTAATTTTAGCATAAAACGGCTAATTCCACATTTTTTGCACTCATTTCAAAAACTTTCAGCCTAATGCAGCAAAAATGCTCTCTCTCCACTTCTTTCGGATAATTTAAGCCACTTTCTTTTTGTAGCTGCTTTTCAGCAAGTTTTGTTTTGCTAATGTCAGCTTTTTTCAGATAATTTCCACTTTTTTGTGCTAATTTCTGCTTCTTTCAGCCTAACTGGGCAAACATGTTTTTTCTGCTTTCTTCTGCTAATGTATGCTTGTTCTACATTTTCAACTACATTTTAAAGCTAATTTCAGCTGTTTTCAGATCAATTAAAGTTTTTCATGGTAATTTTTACTACTTTCAACCTAATTATCTTCTATATGGTAATTTCAGCTTGCTACGCTTCTTTCAGCTTTTTCTACTAGTTTCAGCTTTTTCTGCTATTACAGCTATTTATGCTGTTTTATGCTAATTCTAGCCATTTCAGCTAATTCCACATTTTTTAGCTAATTTTGGCTACTTCCACTTCCTTCTGGTAGTTTAAGTTTCTTTCTGCATTTTCAGTTACTTTTCAGCTACATTTTGCTGTATCAGCCTCTTTAGCTAATTTCCTAACTTTTGTGCTCATTTCTGCTAATTTACACCTAACGCACACTGCATTTTTGTATGAAATACAATTTCTCTAGCTTTAAGTGCATTAGTCAGTTTACACAGGCATGCGAGGGGTCACAGCATGTGACCAACTGGAGCGCTCAACACAAAACAGATTTCAGAGCTCCTTTGATGGAGCCAGACTGATTGACTTCAGTAAAACACGATCAGGATTAAAACACCTACAAAACAAACAAGCAGCCTTTGTTCATCTAAATCTCCTCTAGGAACAAACTTATAAAAACACATACCAAAACACCAGCCTTTCTTAAAACCTGTCCTTTTATGCAACATAAAATCCATTGAAACAGGGTGCCTGGCTTTGACTTGGACTTTATTAACGCCCAGGGAAACTGGCACTTCACCACAGCTACCAAACCATTTCAGCCACAATGTGTTGGGGGAGAAAGGGGGAAGCAAACAAGAAAGTGAGGGATTCATTTAAAGCTCTGTTACCCATCAGTTCTCCAGAGACTCCAAGTGAACCACGAGAGATTAAAGAATGCTCACCGTTTTGTTTCTCACGCTCCTCCCTGCGCTCGCGGGCCAACCGCTGTCTCTCGTCAATCTTGTTGAAGAGCAACGAGTCTGCAGCACAAACGGTTTAACACAAACATCAGCCGCTCCAAGAGCACGTTGAGAAGAAAGAACCAACCGGAATAGTTGTGGGCTTATTTTTCAGTGATTTACCCGTTTTGGTTGCAGCATAATTACTTGTGCTTTTGCTGGCGCTGGTGCGATTGAGAGCGGGGACAGGTGTCCCTGTGGGGGTGTAGGTCTGTCCGGAGCCTGAGGAGCTGGGGCGGGTGATTGTAGACACTTCACCATCCTCAGACTGATACTGAGAGAAGGATGCTGAAAAACATAAAACAAAATTCAAGAAGTCAGAGCCCATCACTCAAATTGAACATTTTCTTGACTCCTCATCCAAAAAGGAAGTATAACCAGACACAATTATTTACAAAAAGTTTATAAAATAAGCTTGTTCAACAGCATTTCTCCAGGAAGATGCTGCAGTGCATCCATAAACAGCACCGCAGTGGAGAGAGTAGACAGCACCAAGTTCCTGGGAGTGCACGTCTCAAAGGACCTGTCCTGGAGCAGGAACACTGCAGCACTGGCAAAGAAGGCTCACCAGCGTCTCTACTTTCTCCGCAAGCTGAAAAGGGCTGGAGCTTCAACCCCCATCATGAGCACCTTCTACAGAGGTGCCATAGAAAGTGTCCTGACCAGCTGCATCACTGTGTGGTTTGGTGCATGTACTGCATCCTGCCGCAAGAGCCTCCAGCGCATTGTGAGAGCAGCTGAGAAGATCGTGGGCACCTCCTTGCCCTCACTGCAGGACTTACACAGCAAACGCCTCACTCGGAAAGCCCACTGCATGGCAGGTGATCCCACACACCCACTACACAGCCGCTTTAGACTGCTGCCATCAGGGAGGAGACTGAGGAGTCTCCAGGCTCGAACCAGCAGACTGAGAGACAGCTCTGTTCATCAGGCAGTCAGAATGCTAAACACTCTGCCTGCTCTGCCCCCCCTCCCATTTGAACTGCCTTAACACTAAAACTTTCTCACACATTATCACTCAACACAAAGTTTTTCACTAAACTCTCGGTCATGTGCTCATACAGTTTGCACTACTTCTCATACTTGCACTAATGTCTGTATTACATCACTGCCTATAATCATAATACTGTTTACATTCTCTGTTTACATTTATTAATACTGTTTACTTTTATTACTACTGCTTACATGTAATTACTACTGTTTACATTTATTTACACTACTCTAATATCTACACCACTGCTGGTACATATACAGTGTGCTCTGAACGGTCTTATTTAGGGATGCCCAATGTGCCTTACTGCATATGCCACTTTTTGCCTCTATAACAACATCAACTACTACCTCATACATATACTGTGTACATTGACTCATACGCTGCTTTGCCACTTTGCAAATGTCAATGCTAGAAACCTTTAGTTTATTTTAGTTATACTTTTTATACTCTTTTTTTGTGCTAGTATGCAAAAACTCAGGACAGTATTATGTTCATTAAATGTTTAATGTTTTAGTTTTAGAGTTGGTGTGGATTTTCATGCTCTTGCACCGCTATGCAAAAAAAAAAAAAACTCAGGACAGTGTTAGTTTTACTATTTTATGCTTATGTCTATTATTATATGTTTCAGTGTTTCAATGTTTAGATGTTTACTGTTGCACCGAGGGACTGAGAGAAACGCAATTTCGGTCCTGTGTATGTCCTGTACAGTACATATTGCAGATCTGACAATAAAGTTGACTTTGACTTTGACTTTGATAAATGTACTGTAAAGACGAGTTGGAATTGTAAGTTGTGGTTAAATTTTGAGAAAATATAAATTCAGTTTAATTCAGTTTAATTATCTAGCGCCAAGTCACAACAGACGTTGTCTCAGAGCACTGAACAGAAACATACACATACATTATAAAAGCAAATTGGTGAAAGTTATCCATCCAAGGAAGAAAACAGATTGTGATGAATCCACTTCGTCACAGTCTCCCATCATGAGCAAGCACATTGGCAACAGTGGAAAGAAAAAACTCCCTTTCTATCAAGTTGCTTGTTGAAGTCCCACTGTGAGCAAATGATCAGCGAGTCATGTGATTGTGTTTTAATCAGCCAGATTTTGACAATCACTGACTTATTTTTATATAAACAAGTGGAAAAATTACATTCTTGGCCTTGCACATTTTTTATTTTATTGCCCACATCATACACAAACATCACAGCTTATTTTGAACCAAATTTGACCCCCCTTCCCCTCCATATTTTGATTTAATCTACTGTAGTGCACTTTTTAAATGAAGACAGAAAGCTTTGAGTTTGCTTTTGGTGGCTTTTACCTGGACATTAGCCTTGGATGTTTTCTGTTCAAGTGACAGAACTGCACATCTCTGCAACTGAAAAGCAATATGATCGGTGCGAGACATTCTGCAGACTCCCTTGTGAATGCAGTTCATTAGTTGGAGCCCAGTGAGATACCAGCTTCACAAACCTCTTCTTACCTCACACAAGGTCAGAAATGCATATATGCATATGCATATTTTATCTCTGAATTGGATTTCTATAGAAATCCAATTCAGAGATAAAATATATCTTTTGGAAAGGTTCATCGTACAACTTTACTGCATTGACGTTATATTATTCACAAGCCCAAGACAGAACACACATTTAAACAGCAGATCTTTAACCAGTCAAAGTCAAGGATGGATTGTAAGATCAGCTCACATAATCAGTGTGTAAATTAAAACTTTTTCTACACAATTCCTCATTTTTATTTCAAATAAACACTCCTATACTTGTCCTTTCTGCAGTTCATTTATTAGTTACACTAAATACTGAGACTAATAGATACTAGGCCTGTCATGATAACACATTTTGCTGGGCGACTAATTGTCTCAGAAATTATTGTGATAAACAATAATATTGTTTGAAATTTAACAATAATTATTTGTCAACTTTTAGAAGAAATGCTGGTTTGTTTGGAGTGTAGTACCTTTTTGGACCAACTGATGGCAGTATAAGACTGTTTGAACCAAAGGATGGATAGTTGAGCAGCGTCTCTAAGAAAAATGGGAGGGAGCACCCGTGACTGACATGGGCTGACATGGTGCAGACACTAGGTGGTTTGAGCTCTTTAGCATAGCATTTTTCACATAAAGCTTTTAATACAAAATCAGTAAACAAGTTCTCAGCTTTTTTTCTTTTCAGAAAAAACAACAACAACTTTTTACACGAAGGCACGGGTTTCAACCGTGAATGTTGGAGCTTCGACAAGACAAAGGTTTATTCCTGAGGTTGGTCTTTTACCTTAACACGTAGCTTAGCTGCTTTTAACAATCCAAAAACGCAATTTTAGACAAATTTTAAAGAGAAAAGAGAAAGGGAGGGGTCAGCACCAGAGTTGAGCAGTTTCTTTAGTAGAAAGAGAGAGACATGAAGAAACGATAAAGCCAGTAAATGAAAATGAGGTCGATAATTTTCATTCAACGTGTGATTAATTGATTTATTGTTTATCGTGACAGGCCTAATAGATACCTTTAGTAATAATACTTCAGAGCACTCAATACTGAATTTGACTGATGTTTGGCTTTATTGGAGAAGAGTTTATAAAGCAGATGGCCCTGCTCAAGGTTTCTTCCTCTTAAGAGAGTTTTTCTTTTCCATGGTCGCCTTCATGCTTGCTCAAGATGAGAGTTCTGGGATGAGAGTTAAACTCAAATCAGTCTGCTCCTCAGATAAATAATGTTAAATTATTATTTTAAACGTTTCCGTTAACTTATTTGTATATATGAATATTTCAGTTCAGTGTCCTGAGACGACTTCTGTTGTGACTTGGTGCTATATGGATAAACTGAATTGAACCGAAAATTGAATCGTATGCAACGTCACAGGATCCTGAACTTATGACACAAAATCGAGGGGAAAAAAAGTGTAAAAATCACTAATTGGTGTTATATACCCATATGAACAGTTTAACACAAACATCAGCCGCTCCAAGAGCAGCAGTGGCAGAGCTTCAGACTATAAATATGTAAGGTAATGTGTGACTGCAGTGGAGCAGACTTTATCTCCGTAACAACCTGC
>JBBPBX010031943.1:0-19692 GCA_038048925.1 Garcialebias charrua | reverse complement strand
GAAGAATAAAAACTTACAAATTCGGAATGCTCACACTGAGACAGGTGATCCAGTCTGTGAGACTGGGAGATTACACCTGCACAGTGGATTTGAACGATGAATTTTTCCACGTGAGCATTTGGAAATGACATAGAAAACATCTCCGCTTTGCATTCGAGGCAAAAGCTTAAGAATTTCTAGCTCTACCTTTTGGACAAAAAACTTTACCACGAACATTTACAAAACGTCTGGACATAGCCTTGACCCCACTTAGGGGTCAAGGGGTCAGAATTATGAATTATCTAGACGATCTGTTGATCTTCGCAGAGAAAAGAGCACACGCCCAGCTGCACTCATGGATGGTGATGGCTCACCTGGAGGCTCTGGGCTTCGTCATAAACCTGCAGAAAAGCAATTTGACACCATCCCAGATTACCGTATTTCTGGGTGTACAGGTCAACACCACTCTGTACAAAGCATGGCTCTCAGAGGCACAGATTTTATCCATCCGCCTCTGCCTGGCAGACTTTCAGCAGGTCCAGAAAGTGTCTCTCAAACTGTGCCAGCGTCTCCTGGGTCTTCTGGCAGCAGTCATTGCCTGCGTGCCTCAAGCCTTATTAAAAATGCACGCTCTGCAGATATGGCTAAACGAACAAATGCATCCTGCCTCCCTCAGGTGGTCAGGGAAGATACTGATCAGCCCAGAGTGCGTGACAGCCCTGGAACCCTGGAGGGCTCCTTCAGTGTTAACAACAGGTGTCCCGCTGGGACGAGTACTGTCTCGTGTGGTGATCACCACATACACATCAAAGAGAGGTTGGGGAGCGTTTTACAGAAACCAGCACACCCAAGGGCTTTGGAAACAGCAGGAGGCAAGGCTCCACATCAACTTCCTGGAATAAAAAACTGTTTTTCTATCCATGAAGCACTTTTACAGGAAGGGACTGATTAAAAAACAACACGTGTTGATAAAATCAGACAACAGGACGACAGTGTCCTTCATCAACAGGGAAGAGGGGACAAGGTCCCGACCTCTCCTCAGCCTGACACACAAGCTGCTCACGTGACGCAGCCCCCGAATATTGTCACTGAGAGCTACACATATCCCGGGCGAGCTAAACCACAGGGCAGACGCCCTCTCCAGAGGGCCACTGCTAGCCTCAGAGTGGAGGCTGAACCCACGTATCGTGGACCAGATCTGGGCATGATACGGGCGGGCATCTGTCAATCTGTTCACCTACAAAATCAGTACCCACTGCGTCCTGAAGTTCTCATTAAAGGAAACAGATGCTCCGCTAGGAACAGACGCTCTGGCCCACAGCTGGCCAGCAGGGGTGCTATATTATGCGTTTTCCCCGTCCTTCTGATTCAGGCGACGCTGGAACGTGTGCGCAGGGGAGCTCTTTCGCTGATGCTCATAGCCCCTAGATGGCCACAGAAACCGTGATTCCCAGAAATGATCTCACTGTTGTCAGGGACACCATGGCAGCTGCCTCCCCACAGGGACCTGCTGACTCAGGCCCACGGGCAGCTCCTTCACCCACGTCCAGAACTGTGGCAACTCTCAGCCTGGCCGCTGAGAGGAACCGGCTGATGGCCTCCGGCCTCCCCGGTAACGTCATAAACACAATACAGGGAGCGAGAGCTCAGTCAACTCAGACTCTCTACGCTCGCAAATGGCGTGTTTTTGAGGCCTGGTGTCTAGAGAGGAATATTATCTCATATTCCTGTGACCTGGTCCAGCTCCTTACTTTTCTACAAGACCTGCTGGAAAAAGGCAGCTCCTTTTCCACCATTAAGGTGTTTTTGTCAGCCATCTCGGCGTGCCACGAGGGCTGGGGAGGTAAATCACCCGGTGCACACCCTCTCATGATACTTTTCATGAAGGGCGTACTGAGGAAAAGGCCTCCCAGCAGAACCCTGGCCCCAGACTGGGATGCTTTGTGTGGACCTCCATTTGAGCCACTCAACAGCATTAAGATTAGGGATGGGAATTGTTAAGAAATTATCAATACCAATTCCTTTATCGGTATCATTTATCGATTCAATTCCTCTTATCAATTCTGTTATCAATTCTCATTGGGTTAGGCAAAAAATATAGTACACAATTTGTGTGCATAAAGTATTTAATGCTCTTTCACCAGAACAAAAATAGAACTTTTATGAAAAAACAATTCCTAATTAACATTATTAAGGGGCTGTCCTTGGTTGGAATGGGTGATAGGCTTCTATAAAGTTGGACTTCTATCCTCTTCCTCAAAAAGTTATTCTATGGCTATCTCTTTTTGCTGCTTTATAGGAGGCATCTGAAATTATTTGTAATTCACAAGTTTCAATTTTAAAATAAATAGTGTAATGGTAAATGGAGCTTATTTATATAGCGCTTTCCAGCCCCCTGTAAGGAGCCCAAAAGCGCTTTACAATACCAGCCATCCACCCATTCATTCACACATTCATACACCGGTAGTGGTAGCCTGCCTTGCAAGGCGTCATCCAGACCTACCGGGAGCAACTCGGGGTTAAGTGTCTTGCCCAGGGACACAACAACACATGGTGGGCGGACGCGGGATTCGAACATCCAACCTTCCGATCGGGGGACGACTGCCATTACCACTGTGCCACGGCCGCCCCTAATAATGTAATAATGTAATAAATTATTACATTATTACATTATTAGGGGATTAATAATCCATGCAATCTATCATCTTTCATTACAAAAAACAAAACTTACATAGTTATCATCTTCATCCTCTTCTGCCTCCCTCTGCATCTCTCCCAGCTCTGCCAGCTTCAGAAGAAATTCACCATTAAAAACAGTGAGCAGCAAGAAAAGCTCTCAAAACAGAAAGAGGATACAATGAAACACACTGAACAAAAATATAAAACAACACTTTTGTTTTTGCTCCCATTTCTACTGTGGCATTTTTAGGAGTGTTGTGTGTTGGATATCGTCATCCTGAAAGCTAAATGTGTGCTAGCACTAGCCTCTGAGCCAGCCATACTCCGGCAATCCTCGTCAACTAAATGTTATTACAGGAGATGGAGATTATTTATACAACACAGTGGAAGCAGTAAAGCAAAAAAGTCAAGTGACATGAAATGGATGAGTTTAACGTTACGTGCTGCAACATTTAAAACAGAGGAGGACGCTAGTTTGTTAGCTACACTTCCATCACCACGAAGCAGCGTCACGAAGCAGCGTGTTAAAGACGGTACATTTGTACAAACTCACCTCATGCTGAGTGCTCAAATGCTTCTCTCTGCATGTTAGAAGTATTTCCGCCCTTTATTGTAATCGACGCTTTGTATGTGTTGAAAGTAGACCTGGTTTCGTCTTCGCTTTTTCCTCGACGCCATGTTGAACACCAAATACGGCGCATGTCTGTGATGTCATCACGTAAATGCGTCACCACGACGAGTCAGTAGAACGAGTCAGAGAACCGATAAACAGAATCTTTAAGACAAGCAGCCTACAATTCCAGGGAATTGAACTCTAAAGAACCGGTTCTCTAAAAGAACCGGTTCTCGATTCCCATCCCTAATTAAGATAGATTTGTTATCTTGTAAAACTGCTTTGCTCTTAGCTCTTTGCTCAGTTAAACATGTGGGTGACCTCCACGCTTTATCTGTGCACCTAATGTGTAACAGGTTTGCCTCAGATGGGTCAAAGGTCACCATGCGTCCTAACCCCGCATATGTCCCAAAGGTTCCAACTCTAAATCCCAGAAGTCTGGACTTTGAGCTTTCAGCATTTCCTCCCCACCCCATCCTCACTGAGGAACCGAGGAGGTTGAATGCACTCTGCCCTGTCAGGGCCCTGAGTGTTTACATCAACAGAACTGTCAGTTGGAGGAAAACAAACCAACTGTTTGTGTGTTTTGCCAATCCTGCGTCTGGCAGAGCCCTTTCAAAGCAGCGCCTCTCACACTGGGTGACTGAGACCATAAAAAGGGCTTACAGCAGCAACGGTCAACAGGTGCCCTCTGGGGTACACGCCCATTCCACTCGAGGCCTAGCTGCCTCATGTGCTCTGTTTAAGGGTGTACCAGTGGCAGACATCTGTGCTGCTGCCAACTGGAGTTCCACAAGCACGTTTGCAAAACACTACAGTTCGGACGTCACTGCATGTGACGTCACTCAAGCTGTCCTCTCTAACACACAGTAGAGAATAGCTAAAACACCTAAAGTATAAAGGCAGAAGTTCTCACAAGTATGCATTTTTCCAGAGCATTTTCAAGGATGTGAATTAATTACGTTCCCATAGTCAATGTGTTGCACTGAGTGCACTGACTGATAAGGGAACTGAAAGTTATGCACCATAACTCATGTTCCCTGAAGGAAGGGAACGAGGTGCAACACATGTTGCCCTTTCAATGCCCAAGCTCGGTGAAGTGCACTTGGAGAAAGTTAGATGGGCGCACGCGTCTTTATACCAAGAGGGCGGGGCCTCTGTGGTGATGCTGACGCCCACCTGCCGTAAAGGCGTGAATGTATTACTTCAGGTGAACCCCGCGGCGACGCAATTCCCATACTCAATGTGTTGCACCTCGTTCTCTTCCTTCAAGGAACATGAGTTATGGTGCATAACTTTCAGATGCGATGTTTACGTGCTGCATTGTCACAACCAGGCCAGTCCATGTAATGTGCTTACTGTGCGGGCTGGTCTCGGGCTTTGATGTGGTTTTACGAATCAGCACTAAAGAAAACTAAAGAATGCACAATATATAATTGTGTTAATCTACTTGTTGAGGAGGAGGCAGGTCCATCCAGCCAGTTTAAGAAGTAAAAAAGCCACGTTAAGTTCAGATGGACAACCTGTCACCGGTCACATGCGTCCACTGACCCGCCGGTTGAAATGGACTTATGACCTGTCCAGGTTGTACCCCTCCTCTCGCACAGTGATGGCTGGACATAGGCACCAGCGACCCCTGCTACCTGAAAAAGTAGAAGCAGGTAATTACTTTGTATATTGGATGGAGGGCTGGATGGCTGAAAGGATGAATGGATGGTCAGCTGATAATTGGCTGCATGTGCGTGTCTCCGCACCTGCTGTCATTTGCAGTGAAGGAAGTAGCAGCATCTACGAAAGCAAAGCGAGCATTGCCAAGCCCGGATTTTTGCAGGGGCTTCCCTGGGCTTCAGCACTTTTGGGGGCCCCGCCCCCAAAGGATTTTTTATTTATTTTTTTGTGAACGGATAGTGTCTGAACTCGGTCTGCTACTGTTGGAGTTCAGTCAGAACTCTATGTGCCTGCTATGTGCTTGAGAGAGCTGTGTCTGGAGAGGAGCAGAGGAGAGAAGCCCGCGCGCTTGGTCCCCCCCCGCTACCGCTGCGGGGGAGGGGAGGGGGGTACGCGGCTGCGGCCGGTCCCCCACCCCCCGGTGGTGATAAGGAAGAGAAAGCGGAGGTGGAGGTGCATGGAGAAATAAAAGGTGCAGGAAAGAAAAGTGAGAGGAGCTGGTGTAGAGGGAGCAGCCATACAGGGGCGGCTAGAGGAGATGGAGCTGGGGGCCCCAACCAGAAACGAGGGAAGAGAAAAAATGTTGAAGTGGCTGCACGGGCCAGCAAAATGTGTGCAGAGATGAGGGAGTGGACAGTGACAGTGAGGCTGGTGCTCTGAGTTCAGTGAAGCCTCTGTGTCACAGGCTGACTGAGCCTCGTTATCCTGTGGAAACTTTACTGTCTTCCCTCAAACAGGCAAAAGGACTGAGAGGAGTTAAAGTTGAAAGTCACTTTCCAAACCTGAGAACTTATGACTCAGCCAGACATTACATAAGGCACAAAACAGAATCTGGGTTCACTGACCAAGAAATTTTCAGATTAAAGAAAATAATGAGCAAAGTCAGAAAACAATTCTGAACAATTGATGAACACCAGCATTTTAATTTTTCTTATACTCTTTTTGTACCCACTTTTAAACCTCTCACTCAACATGGATTCTTTTAAAATAGCATCTTTAAAAATCAACGGAGCTAGAGAGGCTGTGAAGCGCGCACTGGTTTACCAAACCATTAAGTATAAAAGCATTGACGTTCTGCTTTTACAAGAGACACATGATGCATCAAATGAGACAGTGGCGCAGGGAAGTTTGTGTTGAAGTCCTGGCAACAATAGCTATTCAGTGATTTTATTTTGTGATGCAAGCATTATATTCTAGTTTCAAACCCTAACATGTGGTTTTGTATTTAACCAGTTCAGGGTTGTTTGTAGTTTGTGACAACTGGCATATTAAAGTTGTGAGTTGTGAAAACTTACTATTCAGTCATTTTCTGCTCATCATCTGAACCAAAGCAAAACTAACAAACAAACAAACATATACAGTATACAGTATATGTGTGTGTGTGTGTATATATACCGGTATATATATGGGCCCCCATGTTGACTCAAGCCCAGGGGCCCCCATCCTCCTAAATCTGGCCCTGTCTGTTGCACTTTTGACATCATCAAAGATTACTGAAAAAATCAAAGTCAAAAGTCAAAGTCAACTTTATTCATAGTTCCCATGTGACGTCACATCTGTGGGTTGTCCTGTTTGACCCTCCCACAGGTAGGCTTAAGCAGCAGTTGGAGCGCGTTGTAATGGATGTCCATTTTTCACGTTGTTTTTTTTGTTAATTTCTAATTAATTGCAATGGTTACTTCGTGTTGTGTCAGTGGGTGTTCCAGTCGGGTAGACGTTTGGGCAACGCGCAGGTTTCACTTAATCAAAAAAAAAAGTAAACGTGAAGGATTTATTTCATCGGAGAAACACAACCGCCCCATCTCTGCTTGGATCTGCTCAGAAGACATCGTGCTTTTGGCCGGTAAACAAAATATTCTACATAAATCATTTTGTGAAACTATGTCAGAACAATGTTAGAGTACAACTGTCTGTGTGTTAGAGCTGTTTTTTTTATTTTATTATTTAGCGACACCGTCTTGCATGCTGTGGTTAGCTTAGCATCTCGCTAACGGACAACGGCCTCCTCACGGTCCACCGGGACCGGCGGGGAGACCGTCCCAGTTGGAGAAGGAGGACGGGAGCCAAGTCGTGCGGGCGACGCGTCGGTCCCATGGGACGTGCCCCCGCGGCCGCGACGGATCCACGCCGTCCGACCTGAGCTGGAGGGACTCTCCGCTCCAGTGCTAACAACATGCTAACTTCCAACACGGTAACACTCAAGTGCTGGTTCTGGTCTGTGTTCAGCCTGGACTGTTTGTGTTGGCTGTGTGTTATTTTAGTTAAACCTTTTTTTAGCTGGTTAGATATGATTGAGACAGTTTACACATCTTTTTTGGATTTAAAGCTGTGAAGCTCTGCGCTGTGAAGCCGGTGTGCTGTGAAGCCGGTGTGCGCTCTTTGTAGTAATTAAATAATTAATGATATCGGAGTAACTACTTTGTGACAAGTTGTCTGATTCGTCTGCCATGATTTCTTTCTCAAACTCATTTAACTCGACCACTGCCATTTTGCTGTTGTTCCTTGGTGAAGCTGTGGTAGCTCGTGTTTTTGTCCGTATAATTTGCTCTGCTAGTTCGCCATTTTGCCTTCTCTGCCTTCAGATGTGGTGCGGAAGCCGGTATGGGGGCGTGTCTGGGAACTATGTATTGTCAGAACTGCAATATGTACAAGACATACACAGGATTGAAATTGCGTTTCTCTCAGTCCCTCGGTGCAACAGTAACAATTTAAACACTAAAACACTGAAACATTTAATAAACGTAAGCATAAAATAGTAAAAGTGTAACACTGTCCTGAGTTTTTGCATAGTAGTATAAAAGTATGAAAATTTACACCAACACTAAAACACTAAACATTTAATGAACATAAGCATAAAATGAAATAATAAAAGTGTAATACTGTCCTGAGTTTTTGCATAGTAGTATAAAAAAGTATAAAAAGTATATCTATAAAATAAACTGAAGGTTCTAGCATTGACATTTGCAAAGAGTGGCAAAGCAGCATATGAGTTAATGTACACAGTATATGTATGAGGTAGTTGATGTTGGTATAGAGGCAAAGTGGCATATGCAGTAAGGCACATTGGGCATCCTTAAATAAGGCTGGTCAGAGAATACTGTATATGTATCAGCAGTAGTGTAGATATAAAAGTAGTGTAAATGTAAACAGTAGTAATAAATGTAAACAGTAGTAATAAATGTAAACAGTATTAATAAATGTAAACAGTGAATGTAAACAGTAGTATGTAAACAGTGAATGTAAACAGTAGTATGACTATAGGCAGTGATGTAATACAAACATTAGTGCAAATATGAGAAGTAGTGCAAACTGAATGAGCACATGACCGAGAGTTTAGTGAATAACCCGTTTGATGACACAGAGTCCAGTGTTAAAATCTTTGTGTTGTGTGGTAATGTGTGAGAAAGTTTTTTGTGTTAAGGCAGTTCAAATGGGAGGGGAGGCAGAGCAGGCAGAGTGTTTAGCATCCTGACTGCCTGATGAACAGACCTGTCACTAGGGTTGGGCATCGAGAATCGAGAATCGTTCGGAACCGGGACTAACTGTCCGGTTTTCCCGGAATCGTTCAAAATATTAATTGGCGATTCCTATGTTCGATGCTAGTTAGCCGACCGGAAGTAGCCGCCAACACCGAAGAAGAATCCACCGGAAGTGTGCACCCGTGATCGAAAGCGTGGCTTAACTTTAATAAAAATGACCAGTCAGGTCAGTGCAGCACTTGCAATAATTTTCTATCATGCAAAGGAGAGAAGTAAAATAGTGTCTCGTCTTTGACGCGCTCCACTGGATTATTTATTTTCGCTTCGTGTCTGACCGGATGTAACAGTGGTCCGTCTGCAAAACGCTCCGCCGGACTTTTCGCTATGTTCTCCGGCTCCATCAGGCTCCATCAGGTAAATAAATTAAACTATAAACTACGTCTCATACCAACATTAAGGCAGCGAACAAGTTATATTCCACTTAAAGCGGCAAGTCAGCTCAAATACAAACACGATGCTAACGTTAGCTCGTATTGTTTTCTTAGACAAACGACCTGAAATGGCTTCACAGTGTTCACCATTGTCAGGTAAATACGTCAGTTTAACTGAATGAAGAATGCTACAGAACAGTTAATAAAAAAATAAAAAAATAAATGTCACATTTTTGTCATCTGTGTATGTTCCCATACTTGACAGACGAAATTGGCCTCTGCATTTAACCCAACCACCACCAGGTGGTGCAGTGAGCAGCCGTGGTCAGCGCCCGGGGAGCTGGGGAAAATAGATGTGCACTCATAGACACCCCAGGATGTGCCGTGGCCAGGGTTCGAACCTGGGTCCTTCGGATCCCAAGTCTGATTCCCTAGCCACTACACCATCTTGGCCCCAGTTACAGCATATGTTGTGAAAAGGTTTCATTGCATCCCTTTTCAGATGTGGATTCAATTCAAACATGGATTGCACTTACATTGCACAGACACATCACTAGTTAAGCAAATCCAACACTTATTAACATTCTTAATCCATTAAAGTTCTCTCAGTGTCTTTTAAAATGTTTTAAAGTCTCTAGTTTTCATTATTATATAATTTCTATGTTCTCTTTCATTCCATTGTGAGTGAATGTCACAGTTTGAAGAATTATTGAATAGGTTAGTTAGGCAATAACAACAGAGCTAATAATTGTACACATTCTCAGTCTTAAAAATGTTTTAATAATCTCTTTTTACTGATAATACTGATAAACCTGTTGTTTGTTTAGGAACCTCCCTGCAGTTTGTCCAGAAAGTCTCCACTGGAGGAGCGTTTTGCTGAGGAAGAGGCACAACATAATTTCACAGCTCCATGTCCATGAAGAAACAAATGGAGAGAGGGCTGCAGATACCAGGACATCCCACCAGCTGTTCTGTCTGAGGATCCTGCTGCAGGTGGTGGAACCAGGTTAGCCCATCAGTGGGAGTTCAGTAACATGACTGCAGCATCAGACACTGGACAATATTACAGTATATGTATAATAATAATAATAATACAGTATATGTTGGTGAGTCCTCTATGATGGCTCTAATCTGCTCTATGAGAAATTCATAGTAAATTTAACAAAAAGGAAAAAGTTCATAGTCAAAGTCAAAGTCAAATAGCATTAAATTCAAACAGAAGTTCAAATTATTTCATCCTGAAAGAACTCTGGCTAACTACTATAGCTCATTTATAACATGGAGTTAAACTCAAAGCAGTCTCCTCAGATAAATAGTGTTACCATTATTTTTATATTAAAGTTTCTGTTAACTTATTATTTTTATATTAAAGTTTCTGTTGACTTATTATTTTTATATTAAAGTTTCTGTTAACTTATTATTTTTATATTTGATTGTTTCTGTTCAGTGCCCTGAGACAACTTCTGTTGTGACTTGGAGCTATAGAGTATAAATAAACTGAACTGACATGTCTTTTTTTTAACCCCGCCTACAAAAAGAATCGGAATCGAGAATCGAAAAGAATCGGAATCGAAACGAAGAATCGGAATCGGAACCGGAATCGCTCAAATTCAAACGATGCCCAACCCTACCTGTCACTCAGTCTGCTGGTTCGAGCCTGGAGACTCCTCAGTCTCCTCCCTGATGGCAACAGGCTGAAGCAGCTGGGTAGTGGGTGTGTGGCATCACCTGCCATGAAGTGGGCTTTCCGAGTGAGGCGGTTGCTGTGTAAGTCCTGCAGTGAGGGGAAGGAGGTGCCGACGATCTTCTCAGCTGCTCTCACGATGCCCTGGAGGCTCTTGCGGTAGGATGCAGTACATGCACCAAACCACACCGTGATGCAGCTGGTCAGGACACTTTCTATGGCTCCCCTGTAGAAGGGCACATGATAGGGGTTGAAGCTCCAGCCCTTTTCAGCTTGCGGAGCAAGTAGAGACGCTGATACAATCCAATATTTATTCACAGTTTGTTTCAGCCTTTAATCGTTTGTTTGTTGCTGCTGCAGTTCCTCTTCTGAACTGTAGGTGTCACTAATAAAAACAACTAAACAACAGGGAATGCAGCCAGAAGAAGACTTGTGCCTTAAAATAAATGAGTACCGGTACATGAGATTCTTGAAGACAAAAAAATTTTTTTTTTCAATATACAGATTAGATTTCATGGTTCAAAACTTAATCAACAAAATCATCTCAATTTAATTACACAACAATATCAATTCACAGGTGCTCTACCTATCAGGCCACATTGTGCATGTGCACATACCGGTACTCAAATCAGTGCAAAATGCTTAACCTTCCTATACTTTAGCTACACATTGTCTAACAATATATTAAGGTCAAAATCAATGACAATCAGTATTACATGTTTCTAAATTTTACTGCCGTTTAATTTTTTTTTTTACTGAATATATTTTATTTATTTATTTTGCTTCTTTTTGACACAGAAACACAATTTACGTTTGAGTTTTGTAAATGCTGGTTAGCCATAGTGTTGTTGAATATTGTTCACCTTTAGACCAGAACAAAGTACTAATGCTCCATGAGGTCTTAGTGTTTGCTGTTCTTTCAGTGTCAATATGAAATGTGTCCACGGTTGTTGATACCTTAAACCTGATTGAATCTATTTTCGCTGTTCCGCTGAGCCGTAATGAATGCAGAACGGCTTTGCTTCTGGTGCCGTTTGTTATTAATAAGCTCATTTAGTGAGCACTCATCGTGACCAGGTCTGCAGGCCAGCACAGTCTAATGCTCTTTAGTGGGCTGGTGTTGTTTTTTGTGATTACCGTCCAAGTGGCTGTTGCTGGAAAAGAAGGTCAACAAAGTGACCTCATCCTGTCCATCAGCTGGAGAGCGAATGAGAAGCTTGTGATTAGCGCCAGGCTTCTCTACAAGTGAACGAGTGTTTTCACATTGATGCTAACGCAGAGATGTTTTTCACCAAAGTGGTTCCAGTGCTTGTTTGGACCCAGGGTCTAACTGTCAACAACATTTTTTTTTTCCTGTTCTGGCTTGCAAAGAACTTCTTGACCAGAAACACCAGTACAGTAGTACAGTGACACCAAGTCTTTGTTGGTTTAGAGTAAGGACCACTTACCGTACATCCGAGGCTATGGATGGTGATATGAAGACCGAGGTCTTGACATACTAACATGTAGCTGCCAGTGGGATTAGACTCAAAACAATCCAAGTATTCAAGTACTGAACTTAATTTTTGTTTGTTTTGTTTTTGACATAATGGCTATGAATTGAATTTATGTACTGTATTAAAAAAACATCTGATGAAAATGTATTTTATTCAGAGTGATTGCGTTAGAAAATGGGTTGCTCAACAACAAACAAAGGTTACGAACAATGTTAAAAAAAGGAACTCAACATTTTTGCAGGATTAGATTGTTTTATTTTGTGCAAAATCAAACAGAATGTGTAAAGAATGGGCATTTATTTTCCTTTATAGATTGCAAGCCATTTGCTGTAGACTTTGATTTTTAAAAGTTTTTTTTTCTAATCCAATATTGCAGTTTTGATAAGCTTTGTCATGCCTTACATGCCTTCACTTTAAGCCCATTACTTTTAGCACCAGTAGTTAGCATTATTACCAGCATAAAAAAGGCTAAAACTTACTGATTAAAGCAGTATGGACAAAACAAAGTCAATAAAATAAAATGTCCTCCTCCAATTCCAACCAAGACTGTAACAAAATACTGGATAGGTTGTAAAGCCATACAATCAGTTTAAAACTGTATATAAAAATAAAAAAAACAACTATACACTTTATATATTTTTAGGTCAATATCTGTAAAATGAACTGGTTAATATCTATTTTCGTGTTTTCCAAGATCAGCTGGCTGTGGAATTCATTTTCAAAGGGTTTGCCTCCAAAATGAAATCAGCTGCTGTGCATCCATCCAATGATTAACATCTGGGGGTTTAATTCAGTTCAATTTACTTTATTTATATAGCGGCAAACCACAACAAAGTTGTCTCAGGGCACTTTACAGGAACATTCACATACATACATAGTGAAGTTCTCCATCTAAAGAAGCCAGCAGATACGTTGAATCTTCACTTTGTCACAGTCTCACATCCTGAGCAAGCACAATGGCAACATTGGAAAGGAAAACTCCCTTTTTAAAGGAACAAACCTCCAGCAGAACCAGGCTCAGGACAAGCGACAATCTGCTGTGACCAGCTGGTTTGAGAGGACAGGAAGGAGAGACAAACACACACACAATGGCAGGTCCAGATACTGTATAGGTGTAGGTGAAAGACAAAAACACGTTAGGTTAGAAAAAAATAATTACAAATACAAAACAGTTTGAACAGAGTACCTGTAAGTAAAGACAGTAGCAGAGTGAAGAAATGTGGTCAGTTTGTCCTCCAGCAGTCTAAACCTATAGCAGCATAACTAAGGGACAGCTCAGGAAACACAAGATGACCCTAACTATAGGAATTTATCAAATGTAAAGTCTTAATCCCAGTCTTAAACTGGACAAGGTGTCAGCCTCATGGACAGAAACTGGAAGTTTGTTCCACAAGAGAGGAGCCTGAAAATTGAAAGATCTTCCTCCCATTCTGCTTTTGGAAACTCTAGGAACCACAAGTTAACCTGCAGTTTGAGAGTAAAGTGCTCTGTTAGGAAAATATGGAACAATAAGATCTCAAATATAAGATGGAGCTAGGTTGTTGAGAGCTTTGTAGATTAGAAGTAATGCCAGGTACCGACCAAACGCGTTTCGGGCAGCGGAAGCAGCCGGTTTACATTGAAAGTCTATGTGGAGACGTGTCGAGGCGCGTCGAATCGTGAAGCGGTGCGTTTTGAGTGTTTGAAGCGGCGCAGCAGTTCATTTCCGCGCATGCGACGCAGCCGAAGCGTCGAGCAGCGTCGAGCCGCCAAAGTTCACCTAGTTGACCTTTGCCTGCTCGCCGCGTCACAGCAACCAATCGGGAGACTCTGCTATGTGATGACGCAACAACAACGGGACTTTTTTTGGACTTTTTAAACTTACCCCATCGAGCCTCCATGAAGAAACCAGCCTCCGGTAAGAAACTTGGCATTTTTACAGTTGCTGCTGTCCGCTCGAGCGTACGATCACCCCAAACATAAAAAACATTTTAATCTCAACAAAGGCTTTTGGAGCTGCAGTTCGGCTCGTAGAAAACCCACTCAAGTAGTAACGAGGCTCACGTGCAGCTGATTTTATCTGCCCGGTGTGCATGAAACGAACAACCCGACCGGAAAAGGAGCCAGACCCCCTCCTCTGCCTCCTCCCAGTGCGCGTCATCAGACGCGGCTTCAGTGGCTTCAGTGTGAACAGTGACAAGCGGGCAAAAGGGGACGGCAGGAGCGTTTGGACGCGTTCGGTGGGTACCCGGCATAAGAGTTTGAATTCAATTCTGGATTTGACCGGGAGCCAGTGGAGAGAAGCTAAAACTGGAGAGACATGATCTCTCCCACTGACTCCAGTTAAGACTCTGGCAGCAGCATTTTGGATCAACTGAAGACTTTTTAATGAAGTGTGTGGACACCCAAACATTTGTAATGGTCCAGACTAGATGTGATAAATGCATGAACAAGTTTTTCTGCATCATTTTTGGACAATATACATGTATTTCTAATCTTAGTGATACTGTGCAGGTGGAGGAAAGCGGTTTTGGTAACATGTTTAATATGGGGGTTAAAAGACATGTCCTGAAATAACACCAATGTTTTTAACTTTAGATGGAATGGAAATGGACTGTACTATAGCACCTTTCTATCTTATCAAGACACTCAAAGCGCTTTACACTACAATCTGTGTCCTCATTTACCCATTCATACGGCACTAGATCTAAAGAAAGCTAACTTAACAAATCATTCTAAAGGGACTAATCAGTGCTTTATCACATTCATACACAGATGGGACACATATTGGAGGCAATGAGAGGTTCAATGTGTTGCCCAGGGACACTTCGATATGTGACTGCTGGTGGAATCGAACCCCCAACTCTTGCATTGGAGAATGACTGCCACTCAGCCACAGTAGAGCCCTGACTTTAGAGCAAACTGGAGGCCAACTTAAAGCTGTCTCGTGTGAAAGACTGCAAAATTTGTTCCTAAGATGTTCAAGTCCAAAAACCACAACCTCATTCTTGTCTAAGTTTAAAAGCATAAAATTAAGGATCAGCCAAATTTTTATGTCTTTAAGACATGATTGTAACTTAAGTAACTGATTGGATTCATTGGGTTTCATGGACAAATATAACAGTGTGTCATCAGTATAACAATTACAATTTATCCCATGCTGTTTAATAACATGACCTAATGGAAGCATATCTAAGGTAAATAGTTTTGGTCCAAGCATTGAACCCTGAGGAACTCCATTACTAACTTTGGTGTATGATGAAGATTGTGTATGATGAAGATTCATTATTTACATTTACAAATTGGAATCTATCAGATAGATATGATTTAAATCATTTTTGAGCTGTTCCTGTAATCCCAATATCATATTCAAGTCTCTGTAATAGAATAGTATGATCAACTGTATCAAATGCAGAAGAGGTCTAAAAGGACCAGTGTAGACACCTGTCCATTGTCTGAGGAATTGAGAATATCATTTGGGACTTTTACTACGTATATTATTAGTGACTTTTACTAATTTTACGTTAAAAAAATAAAAAATCCATTCAGTGGCTCATTGAATATTTTACTATTGACAAGTGCACACTCAAGCACAAAGACACAAGCAAAAACATTATCGCCCACAGCGGCATGTGAAAAAAAGCTAAAATACAAATTACAATATTTATTTTTATTTTCAAAGAGTCAAAGGTCAAATAGCAGGTGAGCCATCTAAAAATTAAACAATAATGTAAATTAAATGTGGGAAGTATTTTTTTTAAAGCTAAACGTTTTCAAGTAGCTGCTTCTTCAGTTCCAGTAACCAGGAAATTATTGTAATCAAATGTTTATTTGGAACCAAGACAAATACCACATATACCAATCAGCACAGGATATTAACACAAATCCTGAAAATGGGAAGTTTTTCATTATCTGTGATTTTCACAGAGCTGCTGACCTGTTATTAAAACTATAACTGTCTATTAGGAAAAAGAAAAAGAGTGATTTACAAAATGATAGCCATCTGACATCCTAGTGACATTTCAAACGTCTCTTTGTGTAATGATCACTTTTTTCCATCACTTGCTCAGCAGGCTGAGTTCATTATGAGCCAGAGCAAAATGTGGTTTCCAAGGGAACAAGTCCCTACACGCAGAGCCTCGGGACTAAAGGCAAGACGAGGTGTTTGCACTCATGTATCCCTCGGAGGAAACTGTGCAGAATTTATGCATGCTTACAGCGCATATGCAGTTTTCTAACCCAGTCAGTTCTGAGATAAATCACCTGGGAGACTGCAGCCAGCCTATTGATTATATGGGTCATCAGATAACACCGGGGCTTGCTGAGCACATGCCCTTCAGCACCAAGCGAAGGCTATCATTTAGCCAGATCAATCGCTCTAATTACCTCATTCCACCCGCTGCAATACATTCAGAATGTATCACACAGTCTTCAAGGACCTGGAATGAGAAAACATGTTGTCACTTATTGAATCACACCAAAAGTACAGCATTCCTGACAGAAATTTTAATATTGATTCTTTCAGCTCATTTCAGTCTGACATATTTTATGAAGCATTTGTTTGGTTTCAGTGTGTAATTACTGATCCCTCCAGCAACTGTTCTGACACTGTTTGCTCGAGATGCATGCACACTGAGGAAGGTTAATAAAAATAGCAGACCTGTTGAGTCATTCATAAACTGAGTGTGCAATATTTTTACAGTAATGGGTTTAAAAGTGATTAATAAATCTGGAAGGCTGAAATGTTATCACTGCTTTTTTTTTTGTTGCTTTTTTTTTGTCACTAGCCGTGTTTCCATCAAGGTTTCTAGGTGCGCATTTTGAAGTATCGCAGCAGAAAAGCTTAATGGAAACGGCAAAATACGAAGTTACTTTCTGAAATTCGCCAAAAAGTTTATACGCTCGCTTGAGGTGGTTTTTGGGAGCTGCGAAACCGAGCAGCTGCGCAAAACGACAGATGGAAACACATTTGCCGACTCGTGCTGCCGTAGCGCACATTCACGTCACGTGACTGATCAGCTGTTTCCGCTCCGAACAACATGTAACTCGCTAAAACTAGTTGGCATGACAGAATAAATACAACTCGCCCGACAGCAGCACGTACCTGAAATATTCTCCCCATTTTGACGAGATGTGTGACCGGGTTCTGTTTTCAACCGCTACTTCCTGTTTACTCTCTGGTCTACTGTAGACATGCGCAGTGCTGACGTCTGACGTAATGACGCTGACGTCTGACGTAATGACGCTGTGCGCGGCTTGGAAAAAGCGCTTCAAGCCAGTAGATGGAAACACTTATGCTCTGCATTAATTTGTATTTACATATTTGCGAGGTAGCTCAAAATTCGAAATGAAAATGGATGGAAACAGGGCTACTGACAGGATGTAAGTAAGTGGCTGAACAGAGCTGTTGAGGAAACATACAGGAAGTTTCCAAAGACACCAGTAAAGGCTATGTGTGGTTTCACAGGTGCTGCATGACTTGAAACTTGTAACAGAAAGTGTAATGTAAGACTGAAAACCCTACCTCTGTTGCATGTGTGGTTTAAACTTTCTGAGACATAAAGTGTGTTAGAAAAAAAAAAGAAGAAGCTCAAGGCACATAAAGGAAGTCTGGGACTAAGTGATGAAGTTTCACTTCATCTCACATGGCTGTGACTTTTGGTGTTTGGTGACTACCGGTTGTACGTCAAGAGCTTTTGCAACAAATTTCTCGCAAAATAGTTGTAAAATGTGGGTGTTTCAAGCACTTCTCAATATAGCTTTTTGTAAGAGTGCTAGAGTTGTATTTTTAAATTATTTCAGTTTTTAATTTGTTTCATTTTTAAAGTACCAATTCAAAACAAACATCCTCTTATTATAAAAAGCCACTCAGTGACAGTCATCAGTCTAAAGGCCCAGGCAGAGCTCTGCGTACGGCCTGTACGCCGCTCTACGCACGTGTTCTGTGCGCACGCGTTCACCAGCACAGCTCCAGCGTTCGTTCTCGCTAGCCTGTATAAATAAAGGTTGAATGGAAAAAAAATGCTCGCGTTTTCGCTCCAAATTCTTGTTGTAATTTGAGCAGCTGCGTGCAGAGCGTTTAACTAAGGGACAAACTGAGGTCGCTGATTGGTCATTTGCTGACACGCCTACTGAATTGATTGACAGGTCGGGTGGGGGAAAAAAGGCACGGGCTGTGCAGCAGTTTTCTGTGTTTATGTCTGACTTTGTGTAAACCTTGCTGCCATTCAGGTTGATATCTGGACTTGATATGTAATGTCAATGATTCTTAATATTCAGGCTACCCCGCCACTCATCATCAGAGGGACAGACTGAGAGCAGGCTGTTTGTGTCGGCTCGAACGAGGAAGCTACAGCTGAAGCCACAGCGCAAGAACGTGAAATATACAAAGTAAAATTAATTTTACTACTGCAACACACACTTGATATCTTTATCCACAGTATTCCTACGTCCCATGATGCTTTGCGCGAAATGTGCACACGACTTCCGGTTGACCGGAAACACCGTTTGTTTACATGCGAGTAATACAGTTGAAGACAGTCCAAACTTTGTTGTTTTCGTTCATTAAAAATGTGGGAACACCACTCGTTTTGTTAAAAGAGGAGGGACAAATAAAAAGAAATTACAGATGTTACCTGATCGCGCAGACATAATTTAAAACGACATAAATAGCGAACGCGTTAGCTCCGGCCTCTCGGCTAAGGTTTGTTAGCAGCTATCCCGGCTAAAAATACCGGGAGCATCTGAGATCTATCGTTTTAAGACAGTAAATCTTCCAAAACGCTCATTAATATCCCTCCCCGAATAAAAAGAAATTACAGATGTGACCTGATCGCGCTGACATAATTTAAAAATACATACATAGCGAACGCGTTAGCTCCGGCCTCTCGGCTAAGGTTTGTTAGCAGCTATCCCGGCTAAAAATACCGGGAGCATCTGAGATCTATCGTTTTAAGACAGTAAATCTTCCAAAACGCTCATTAATATCCCTCCCCGAATAAAAAGAAATTACAGATGTGACCTGATCGCGCTGACATAATTTAAAAATACATACATAGCGAACGCGTTTGCTCCGGCCTCTCGGCTAAGGTTTGTTAGTAGCTATCCCGGCTAAAAGTACCGGTCGCGCCTGACATATATCATTTTAAGACAGTAAATCATCCAAAACTCTCATTAATAAACCCTCCCTGAATAAAAAGAAATAACAGATGTTACCTGATCGCACAGACACAGCCATAGAGAAGGATGCAGGAACACTCTTTCTTTGTTTTGGGTCCGTGTTGAAAACACTGTTGTTTTAGCCAAAGATTTAGCTTGGTCCGGTTGTTGGTGCAGCCGCGAACAGCACAGCAGGTACCTGAACCCCGGTAGGACATTTCAGTAAACGTTCCGTTTAAACAAAAGCTATGTTTGCTCCGATAAAATGAATGAAAATAACTTTCAAAAACACCCGCGATCCATACTCCGCCTATGGAATAAGGCACTTCCGGTGTCGGACAGGAAGTTCAATGCACATTCGCAAATACAGTGACACCCTCAGGAATACTGTGGATAGAGCTTAGGAACAGACGTCACGATGCAATGCATACTGGGTAACAGCCGCCATGTTTTAGGACAGCCTTTACCAAAACAAAAATGGCGTAAAACACCACACAAGAAAAACAAACATGGACCGCGAGAAACT
>JBBPBX010031942.1:0-23423 GCA_038048925.1 Garcialebias charrua | reverse complement strand
CTTATGGTTAGTCCGAGAGGAACCAAGACCCAAGTGGATTGCTGCCATTGAATGATACCACTCCAATCTAAGCATAAAGTGTTTTTATTTTACCATATTTGTCACCCTATAAGTCACGTTTTTTTGCATAATTTACATGCCCTGCAACTTATACGCTGAAGCGACGTATTTATGGATTTTTTCCCCATATTTATAAACCATTTTTTGTCTGAGATATGATCGTTTTCATTAATTCTGACTGAAAATATTGAACACTACCATTTTCACCCGCTAGATGGCACTCAATTGAATGGCATGCTGTTGTGTCATGTAGGTAAAAGTGTCTATTAATGTCACAATCAGCTTGCCATAGGCCTCCACTTTTGTCCAGCTCGCCTTGAACAACCGTTAAATCAGTTTAATTTTGCTGCACCGCCTCCGAGAAATGCGGCTAATTTGTCCATCAAAGTGTATTTATTTAGGAAAAATTAGACTGAGACACACTTTTTCTATAATTTCGAGCAAACAAATAATTGTTTTTAAGTGTTAATCTTGTTAAATTCTTGTTAAAGTCCTCCCGTGCACGCTCCTGTGGCCGCCATTTGGCAGCCAATCGATTTTTGTCACAACACCGGCCCACATCTCCAGGTTGTCAGCAGTGACACATAATAAATGGGACTTGTACGGTGAAGTGACATATTTATGACTTTTTCCACATTATTAGACATATTTGGACTGATGTGACTTAAAGGGCGGTGCAAGGTGTACAGTGGAAAATATGGTAATCCAATTTGAAGAGTCATCAAAATAAAAACATTTTTAAAAATGATGTAATCATCATTTTAGTAAGCACAACACCATGTCGTTTTTAAGAACATTTTGGACGGTGTGCTATTTTCAACACAACACCAATTACCCACTCCTCCTGCACACACACACGCAAACAAATCGTTGGAAGTGAAGTGAAATCAGTTTCTGCCGTCATAGTTTATTTTAAAACTATTGCGTAGTAGAAACTGTGGTCATGGGTTAGCAACAATTTTACTGTCAGAACACATTATGAGTCAGTGGTGTGGTGAATGTGAAGGAATACAAATATCCCAGGCTAGCAGTGTTAGCAGACTTTGTCTGTTTTAGTTTCTCAGTGACAGTTTCAGGAGGTACATCCAAAGAATGCAGATTAACACAAGGAGCTTAAACCCCTCTTAAACTTATCATTTTTCTTTTGGCTGCTCCTTCCTTAGCAGCAAAAAGCTGCTGCTTCCTTTGCCACAGCAAAAACAACTTGCCTGAAAACTGCAGTTCTCGCCTGATGCAACCACAGAGCACAGAGCTACCACAGCCCTCTCTGTGAAGCAGAGAGCTGCCATGTAGGGCGCCTGGGGGAGCAGACAGTGGGGGGTGATCCGCTTTGTTCAAGTGCCCAGAGTGGGACAAATGAAGGTGGAGGTAGGTGTGGGTGCTTCACCTTTCCCACCCACATTTTGATGTTGTCAGTCTGGACGGGGTCAAACCAGCCACCTTCAGATCAGAAGCTTGCCTCCTCTAACCTCTGTGCCACCGCTCCCCTATGGCTCAAGTTCACTGTCATTCGCATCACATGTGGTGCATGAGGTGCAAAAAAATGTGTACTCAGGGACCCAGTTACACCACAAAGTAGCAAAAATATAAATTATAAAAAGAAACGGTGTGTAAGGATCTAAGATATACACTGATATATTTGCTAAACGAATGCTAAAATATCTAAGAAATAGCTAATCACCAATAATGTAAAACAATACGGTGAAACAACAGCAGACTGATATATAAGTCTGTGGTGGGTAGATGGGTATGACTGAATACAGCAGCATGAGATCAGCAGCAGCATGAGATCAGCAGCAGCATGAGATCAGCAGCAGCATGAGATCAGCAGCAGCATGAGATCAGCAGCAGCATGAGATCAGCAGCAGCATGAGATCAGCAGCAGCATGAGATCAGCAGCAGCATGAGATCAGCAGCAGCATGAGATCAGCAGCAGCATGAGATCAGCAGCAGCATGAGATCAGCAGCAGCATGAGATCAGCAGCAGCATGAGATCAGCAGCAGCATGAGATCAGCAGCAGCATGAGATCAGCAGCAGCATGAGATCAGCAGCAGCATGAGATCAGCAGCAGCATGAGATCAGCAGCAGCATGAGATCAGCAGCAGCATGAGATCAGCAGCAGCATGAGATCAGCAGCAGCATGAGATCAGCAGCATGAGACAGCAGCATGAGATCAGCAGCAGCATGAGATCAGCAGCATGAGAGATCAGCAGCATGAGATCAGCAGCAGCATGAGATCAGCAGCAGCATGAGATCAGCAGCATGGATAAGTCACATATCACCAATTAAAGTGGCATTACAGTGATTTTATTTTATTGTATTCACAGTGATTATCCTGGTTAGGGATTTATGAGTCTAACAGCTGTTCAGGGCAAAAAGTGTGTGTGCTGGGTGAGTGGGGTACTTCATGATGCAGGTGGCTCTCTCCCTGCATCTGGAGGTGTAGATGTATGTGATGGTGGGGAGACTGACTCCAACATCTTCTGTGCAGCCTTCACCACTCTCTGCAGAGCTTTTCTTTCTGCTTTATTGCAAGTTATTATACTTTGTACACACAACTATACAAAATCACTTTATTAAAATGTGAGTTGAATATTTTTAATTTACAAAAGGCTCAAGCGACATGTCATGAAAGCACAACAATTTTCATCTGATGAGGTGAACCTGTGAGGCTAAAAGGACCGGGACTGATGAGAAGAGAGACTGTGGAGAAAAATAAAAGAAACAGGTGAGACTGGGTGTGGCAGGCTGGCTGTGGAAAAGTACCGTGGAAATGGAGTGGTGGCACTGGATTCCAGTTTGTTCTGTTCTGTGCCACTGACCCCCTCCTCGCAGCTCCTGAATGACAGCTGGAGCCAACTGGACTCAGCTGCAGCTGATGAGTCCACAACCACACCCCCACTTTAATCAGACAGTCCTCCAGAAGACAACACTGCAGCATTTGGTTCACTTGGGTGAACAAACCCACAGCCTTTAATCTTTTGTAAATTCTAGGAGAACTAACAAAATATTTTTGTACATATTTTCAGTCCTGAGAAACTTACTTAAACTCTTTGGATTTCCTGGTCTTCTAGCCTTTCTTCAAACCATGGTGCATTTTCTCCTGTGTGAGAGTTTCTGAATTCAGCGGCTGCTGTTTTATCTCTGGACCCACCTGCCACTCTATCAAAAGGAACCACTTTCCTCTTCTTGGTCACTCTCTTCGGATCATTCATCACTCATCCCCGCTACTCGTACAAAACAAAAGAAAACAAGACAAAGGCTCTGCTTCCCAGTTTCCCCCTTCCCCTTGTAAATAAAGCACTGTACTTCTTTTTATTTGGAGTCTTTGAATTGTTTTCATTTTCGGACATTCAGCTCTGCATCTTAAATGACATGTCTTTGCTCTGCACAGATGACAGGCAGGGGGAAACACAGGGAGGCAACAGAACAAGGTGAGCACAAAGAACAGTCTCATGAAAACCCCAGGAACAGAGCTAAACACTAAACTGAACATGAAAACATAAAGGGAGTGAAACCTGACAAGACATTAACCAAAATCATCCTGCCCGGGCCCTTTCAGGGTGGAGTTTGTTCTCTCTGTGCATGTGTGGATCGTTTTCTCCAGGTACTCCAGTTTCCTCGCACAGACCAAAAACATGCATGTTAGACTGATGTGTAACTCTACATTGTCTCTAGGTGAGAGAGTGAATGGTTGTTTGTCTCGTTTGTCTCTGTGTCCCTGTGATGGACTGGAGACCATACACAAAAACAAACACACACAAAATGGACTCTGACACACACACACATATACATGATGGACTCTGACGCACACATACACACACACACTCACATACACGATACACTCACAGAAATATTTAACCCTAACTTTTAAGATTTGTGTAATTTTATTAATGACAAATTTCCATTTACTTTTCTTAGATACATTTAACACAAACGTGTCCAATACTGTAAATCTTACATGATACATATTCATTTGTGTAATAAAACCTATTTCTTTTGAATGCATAATCCTCAGGTTTATGTATTCAGTATTAATAAAATACTCTAACTTAATAATATACAAATAAATAGCATATACAGTATTTATTTGAATTACATGTCATTTATGCTTATGTAATAAACCAAATTAAACAAAATGCATCACATTTATGCAGTTCATTCCCATTCAGCACAGTCTTGCTGATGCATAACAACAATCAAACCGCCTTGTGGAATCAACAGCTTTGTTAACATTAAAGCATCACATTAAAGGACATGACCCACCATGTTTTCAAATTGCATCGCCATCTAATATTTAGTAGTTAATTAAATAATGAAACAGGAGCGTTTATTTATATTGTAGAGAAATAACGCTAAATGTGTTATTTCATGTTTTTTAGCAGTTTTTAGCAGCAGCTCCGGGAAAATCCACCCCTCTCCATATATGGGCATTGACGTCACTGAAGTTTCCGCCTTGAATGCATGCGGAGTTATAACAAGCATGCATCAACATAGCTTCATTATTGCAGCGGTGTTATATCTTATTAAGAAGTTCTAAAAAATAAATAAAAATAGAGCGCTGGTCCAGCTGTACCCACAACTGCACCAGGAAATATTTAGAGGTTGCGCATCCACGTAGGACACTATTAATTCGCTCGCGACAAATTCATTAATTTCCTCATGAAGCTACTGGCATCTGCTTTTTATTCAAATAAATAAATAAAAACAGAGCGCGGCTCCAAAAGAGGCGTGGAGCAGAGCTGAACTGGACCGCGACGTATTGTGGGACAGACGTCAGACGTGTAAAAGTTGTCATGTCATTTTTAATATTTCCTCAGTAATATGATGTCTCCCTCCAGCGCGTCTGTCCCACAATAAATACAGAGAACAGCTGATGTCTCCCTGCAGCGCGCTGGAGGTGTGTGCGCCGCACACACACCTCCTCCACTCAGAGAGAGAGAGAAAAAAAAAGCGAAACATTTTTACAATACAATACAATACAACTTTATTTATAAAGCACTTTAAAACAACACCGTTGGCCAAAGTGCTGTACACCAACACAGACAAGCATACAACTATAAACTCAACAAATACCATAAAAGTAATAAATTACCAGATCAAACAGCAAACAGTAAAAACTATAAAAGAAAAACTTAAAAACAGTAAAACCAACATTTCAAGCTGTGTTAAAAGCCAAAGAGAAAAAATGTGTCTTCAGAGCAGACTTGAAAACAGGAAGTGAGTCAGTTTGTCTGACACGCAGAGGCAGCTCGTTCCACAGTTTAGGGGCAGCGACTGAGAACGCTCGGTCACCTCTCAGCCTCCTGTTGGACTTTGGGACGACCAGCAGCAGCTGATCTGCTGACCTCAGAGAGCGTGAGGGAATGTACGGCTGGAGAAGGTCGGACAGATACTGTGGGGCGAGACCATGAAGACATTTGAATACAAACAAAAGAACCTTAAAATTAATCCGGAAACAAACTGGGAGCCAGTGTAGTGATTTTAAGACAGGGGTGATGTGTTCACATTTCCTGGTACCAGTTAAAAGGCGAGCAGCAGAATTCTGAACCAGTTGAAGTCGAGTCAGTAATGACTGGCTCAGACCAACGTAAAGTGAGTTGCAATAGTCCAGACGAGTTGTAATAAAAGCATGGATTAAAATCTCAAAATGACGTTGTGACAGAAATGGTTTCACCTTGGCCAGTTGTCGCAGGTGATAAAAGCTGGACTTGACCACAGATTTAATCTGAGCATCCAGCTTAAAATCACTGTCCAGCCTTACACCCAGGTTAGTTGCTGTCTCAGTCAGATGTTGTGTTAAAGGACCCAGATCAGCATGAACAGTGGAACCCACACTGGGCTTAAATAACAGGACCTCAGTCTTTTTCTCGTTAAAATGTAAAAAGTTGTGTGACATCCATGCTCTGATTTCAGCCATACAATCCAGAAGTTGGTTCAGGGAGTATTGTTTCAATGGAACATAAATTTGGCTGTCATCGGCGTAAAAATGAAAAGAAATACCATGTTTCCGGAGAATATGTCCCAGAGGTAGTAAATATAGGGAAAACAGAAGGGGGCCAAGTATAGACCCCTGAGGTACTCCACATGTGAGAGGTGTTACAGAGGACTCCACAGAACCTAGACGCACACAAAAGCTTCTCTCTGTTAAATAGGATCTAAACCACTGTAGAGCAGGACCCTGAATGCCCACCCAGTTCTCCAGGCGAGACAGGAGGATGTGATGGTCCACCGTGTCGAAGGCAGCAGTTAGGTCCAACAGCATTAAAACTACACAGTGACCAGAGTCTGTGGCTATGAGAATGTCATTGCAAACCTTCAACAGTGCTGACTCAGTACTGTGGCGAGTTTTAAAACCGGATTGGAACAGTTCAAGAAGGTTGTGGTCGTTTAATTAAGCAGTTAACTGGTTGTACACAATTTTCTCCAAGATCTTTGAAACAAAGGGCAGTTTTGAAATAGGCCTAAAATTGGACATGTCTGTGGAGTCGAGACCGGGTTTTTTAATCAGTGGAGTCACAACTGCATGTTTAAAACTTGGAGGTACCTGTCCACTTGACCTTAAGTTCGATAAACAGATCAGCTCCGTTCTCCAGAAGAGTTTCTTCCAACTGCGGCAGGTTGCTAAGCTCAAGCCGGTGCTGTCCAGACCTGATCTCGAGACACTAATCCATGCATTCATCACAACCCGCCTGGATTATTGTAATGCACTGTACGCTGGGATCAGTCAGGCCTCCTTCTCACGCCTCCAGCTCGTGCAAAATGCAGCAGCTCGGCTTTTAACCGGTACACGTAAGTTTGAGCACATTACACCTGTTCTCTCCTCCCTGCACTGGCTCCCCGTGCGAACTAGAGTCGACTTTAAAATCCTGTTGTTGACCTACAAATGTCTGAATGGCCTCGCTCCCCTCTACCTCTCTGAGCTGCTGGAACCATATGTTCCACCGCGGGCCCTGAGATCATCTGATCAGATGCTCTTGGTGGTTCCAAAAACACATCTGAAGCTCCGAGGAGATCGGGCGTTTTCAGTCACCGGCCCCAAACTCTGGAACAACCTGCCCCTCAACATTAGACAGGCCTCCTCCCTTCACTTGTTCAAATCCCTGCTAAAAACCCATCTGTTCTCTCTGGTGTTTCATACTGTGTGAGCTGACGTAGTGTATATGTTTTTACTGTTTTCATTTTAATATTGTTCCTATACATTTTTATTAGACTTTACTGCTGTTAATATCAGAATTGTTACTACTGTATTGATGTGTGATACTGTTCTGTAAATTTTTTGAGCCTCTTTATGTTGTGTGTGTGTGTGTGAAGCACCTTGATAGCAGTTTATCTGTTCTAACTGTGCTATATAAATAAATTTGACTTGACTTGACTTGACTTGCCAAGCTAACATTTATGATTTGGGACACAGAAGGAGCCACCGTGTGAAAAACCTCTTTAAAAAGACGAGGTGGGATGGGATCATTTGGAGACCCAGCAGACTTCATATGGTCAGTGATGTCTTTTAAAAAAGGCAGCGTGACGAGCTCAAACTGCTTGAAAACAGCAGAGCATGTAACAGAGATGGAGGGGTCACAAGAAGGAGGGCTAATGAGAGCTCTAATGTTTGCAACCTTGTTGGTAAAAAAGCTCAGGAAGTCTTCACACACTTCAGCTGAGCTCTCCGGGCTGGCTGATTGTGGGGCCTTAAGAACAGAGCTGATGGTTTTAAAAAGCACACGTGGATTGTTAGAGTTGGTGGAAATTATGTTGGAGAAATATTTGTTTTTTGCTGCTCTAACAGTGGACTGATAGAAACGCCAGCTGTCCCTCAGTGCTTGGAATGACACCTGCAACTTATCCTTCTTCCATTTTCGCTCAGCTTTTCTGCACTGGCGTCTGGCAGCACGTGTGACATCATCAGTCCAGGGATCAGGCTTCGGTCTGGAAGCTCTCATCTTTAATGGAGCCACAGCATCTAAAACAGACTGACAAGCTGAGTTAAAATGAGAGGAGAGAGCCTCAACATCTGAACAAGGACCCACTGGATCTCTGGAGCTGCTGCTTGTTAATAAATCTGCCTGTTGATTAATCCTCTGGTCGCACACTGATGTCTATCATATTCTGAGCGCGGATTTGCGGCTCTCACTTTCATAAGCCTCCATCGCAAACTCACTCCTGCCTTCTGAGAGGAGCCTGTATTGATGTCACTCCGGACTTCGGCAATCTTTGGCGGGGTTTCCGGAGGTTTCCGGGAATCCGTTGTTTTTTTTGTTGTTGTTTTTTTTACACTCGCCTGGCCCAAATGCAAAAATGAAAATAGACATCATATTCTACTACAGTAATTGTCCAATATGGTGAATTGTTACTGTCACGGTGGGTGTTGTCCTTTAAATATATTAAAGACACAAAATTACACCATATCTTGAAATGACGTTTCAGTATTTAAATGAAAGTTTGTGTAGTCTAAAGTCTATAGACTATGACACGTTCAAGATGGACTCTGACACACACACAACCATACACACATCTACAGTGTTGTACTGTTTGTGAATTCTTTACTTGCACGTTTTTGCAATCTGCTCAAATTTTGCATTTTTGCACCTTACGCAGTTTTTATTCTGCTACTGTAAAAACAGGAAAACTTTGTGCTGCTAACCACATATCAGAACACATTTCTACCTCATATGCAACCTACACATGTACTAACCAGCACATGTCTCTAGTCTTACCTCTTAATTACTTGTTTAAATTAGGTTAGATGTCTTTTTGCATGTATTATAGGTCTGTTTGTCTTTATTGTTCTGCTGCATATCTGCACTGTGTTGGTTTGTTTTTGCACCTAATGTTCTATGTTGCACCGTGATCCTGTTTTGTTTCATTTTGTACTTGTATGTAGCTGAAATTACAATAAAACCTCTCTGACTATGACTCTGACCAGTGTCCTCTGCCTCTCGCAGAGGAACAGCTGGATGTGGGCACCAGTAACCCCCGTGACCCAAAAAGGAAGCAGCAGGTAAAAGATAATGGATGGAAGGATGGATGGATACTCTTCATATAACCATATATGAATGCACCCTTTTTTGTTTTTTAGCAAACATGAACATATCAGTAGTCCAGAATTACAAACCATTTGAAATTACATTAAAATCCCTATTCCAATCTCTAAACATCCCATGGTGTTCATGCAAATGCTATTTTATAAACCTTAAAGGTGAAGTCTGCAGTTTCTGTAGAACATCAGCACTTAGAAAAAATTTCAACAAGCAAAGCATTCTGATCCCTCCCCCTCAGAGCCATATATGGCTCTGCCCCCTTGTGGTCTGTTGAAATTCAAATTCAAGCTCTGTTTTTATTGGCTGATTCAAATTCAAGCTCTGTTTTTATTGGCTGGTTACAAACTTTGTTTTTATTGGCTGGAAAATGGCGGGTCACTTTTTCTTTTTAGAAATGCTTATTTACCACCTGGAGAAGCAAGGGGACAATATTTTTTTTTAGTTTTTTTCAGAGATTACCTCTAACATCAATCTAGTGACAGAGTAAAGAAATATGTTCATTGTTTGATAGTTCAAAGGCTCTGTTTAATTCAAACTGGAATTAGCAGCTGAACATCCTTTTATTATGAATGTGTAATGATGCATTTTCTCTGAAACCTGCAGTGAAGATACAGTGACACTGTTTATCTCATTTAGTTGAATTCAGGACACTAATCACGTCAACAAGAGACTCTTTATTTTTGTCCTAATTAATAATCATGAAAAATAATCTCCTGTTATGTTATCATCATCAGTTTCATTATGTTGATAATTGAATGATGTTGTTTTAATCAAAATGACAGGTCAACAGTGTTTGTTTAAAGTGTTAAGACAGTTTTTTAAATCAGTTTTATCATAGAAGCTGGCTCCTAAAACTAACACTTTATCCTCCCCTCTGACAAAAACTAACCTCTTGACCTTTTCCTCTGAATCTCCTGATGTCATTTTCACTTCCCCTTCCTGGACCACTGGCCAATCGGGAAGGACTAAAGCCCTGTTTACACGGCGCGTATTTTGAGTGGAACCGCTACTTTCTCTTTGCGTCTTTGCTTATCGTTGACACGAGTCCACTGGCCCCCCTCTTTGCATCCGATACTTTTCTGATCCACCTCTCAAGGTGGAACTTTTTCGCAGACCCCCCGTTGATAATGTGAACATCTCCCGCTGCTCTTTTGTGTCAACCACATGCGCGCAGCTCGCACGCGCGGACAGTGGGCATGCGGACATTTTCACGTGTCACGCTGCAAAATATAACAGTTTAACAATAATAAACAGTATTTATGTTGGCGTGGGAGATGTTTAAATTTATCTGAACTACAGTATCTATCTGGACTCGTTACGTTTTTTAAACAGTGCGTAACGTGCTGTGAAAATGAAGACACCAGGTTTATTTTTTATTTATTTATTTATTCAGCACCACAAACTTTACGTAACACAAACACTGAGAATTAAACTGAACACTATTAAAACACGTGAACCGAACTGTAACTACGTTAATGAACTGGACTCTTGCTGTGTGTTCATCTGGACCCATCAGAACCGGTCTGCCTGTTTGTTGGAACGACAGCTCCACCTGGCATAAATAAATAAATAAATAAATAAATACTCTGTTGTGTGATCAAAGTAAACACAAGCAAACATTATATTAAGAACGTTGATTTACCTGCTGTAAGTCAGTTGTTTATCACGGAGGAAAGTCCGACATCATCCTCATCGTCACTCGGGTTCTGGTCCACAGTCCACTCAGTGTCTGGTGTGCAGCTTGTTAGATGAAGCGGGACCCACTTGGTGTCAAATCTGTCGACTATTATCCAAAATCCAGCTTTAACTTGTTGTTAACTTGTTGTTAGCTGAACTTTTAGCCCAGAAGAACACAGCAGACAGCCAGCAGTGAGGCAGCACGCATGCGCAGTGGGTGAAGGTTCAGCAGCACGCATGCGCAGTGGGTGAGGGGGGGGGCATGAGGGAGGGGGGAAATTCGAGCAGATCCGTGTCAACGCAAAACTTTTCACCTAATTAACATACCCAAAACATCCGTTTCCCCCACACAGTGTCCGTGTAAACAGGGCCTAAGTTTCTAGGTCAAATTCCCTTTAAAAGTTCCACTTCCTGCTTCTTTTTCAGTCTGCTGGAGAAGTTGAACTATGATGTTGTCTCCTAAGAGCTGATTTGAGCGCTGGTCAAACGCTAATGACCACGTCATCAGTTAAAGACTTATAACATGCTAGTTATAAGTCCGCTTCGAGCTTGAAAGCTCCAACTTGAATGAACTTTCCTCTCAAGGAATACTTTTATTCTGAAAACCAACAAGGCAATGCCGCTATTCTGGTCTGATTAACGCGGATGTCCGGAGACACTGAAATGGTAAAAACGGACAACTGGACCCGAGGAGAACTGATCATCTCACGAAGGTAACGAGTCGTCAGATGTTTTTCCAAGTGTACTGGCGGCTAGCAAGTGTCTGCCGGAAAGTGTGCCGATCTCTGGTTTGCAACACAACTTCTCAAGATAACTCCCTTACTCTAACTTCTTTTCTACTCTCCATCTTACTTCTTCTAACTTTCTCTTATCCATCTTTGCTAGAACTTTAAGCTAAATGCCTGCAGATATAAGTTATTCTAAGACCCATAACTTTGTTCTGTTGTTTCTAAAATTGAATTTGTCGACAGTTAGTTTATAAGAAATTTGATCAGAACCAATCCGTTTGTACATGTTGATGTAATTTTATGATTCTGTTAATAAATGGCTCATCTCCTGGTGAATCGACATAAATTAACGTTTCATGCCTGTTACATCTAATCTGACCACACCATTTATTTGTAAATTCCTTAAAAAGAGAGAACCCGTGAATTATTGATGATAATTTGTTTCAGTATAAAACCTGCTCATTTTACATCCAGTGTATTGGACGGCTCAGTAAATCTGAACCCCCTTATACAATTTCACTCTAATTTCACAATACCCCAATAATTTTACCTAAATAAAACTCTGATATTCCTGCTAGAAGGTCCTAAACTGTACTGGAAGTGTTCCAGCTTGTTGATGCTAATAACAGTTGCTAATAACCATATTCTTCAATGTTAGCTGTGACTATGGTAGAGAGGTCAATGTTATTAAAAAAGGTTCACAAACTGGAAGAACTTGTTTTTTTTTTTCAAATTAAGTTATTCAAGACGATTGCGATCTCCTTTTGTCTTAGCCTCGCTCAGATGAGCTACAGTGGTGACCCGCGTGAAATATGTCAAGATCAAACGAGGATGTTGTTTCTTCGTCGGACCCCGCCGCGGCGACGTCTGCCCAGCTGTTGCAGCCGAACCCAGCCGACTTTGCTCCCGCAGCGAGTGTTAAGCTCCCGGAGTTCTGGCAGAGTGACCCGGTTTCGTGGTTCCAGCACATCGAGGCACTCTTTCGCCTCCGAGGCGTGAACGCAGATGAAACCAGGTACTTCTTGGTCGTGTCGGCTCTGGATATGCAGTCAACCCGCAAAGCCATGCCGCTGCTGCGCGACCCGCCACACGTGGGCAAATATGGCGCCCTCAAAGAGTTTCTGCTTCGAAGGTACACTTTGACTTCAACTGAGAGGGCTGATAAACTGCTATCGCTGCCGGGTTTGGGTGACGGCACGGCTGTGAACATGATGGACAAAATGCTGTCGCTACTTGGTTCAGACGACGGGGGTTTCCTTTTCCCTCACATTTTCCTGCGCCAGCTTCCGTCGCAAGTGAGGGCTACTTTGGCCAATTCCCCTTGTTTATCTACCGGTGATTACCGGGGTTTGGCGGAGGAGGCGGACCGGGTCCTGCTGGCTACCAGACGGTTCGCGGTGCAGAGTACATCGGTGGAGCCTGAGCAGACGGAGATGGAGGAGCCAGCGGCGGTTTCAGCTGTTGGCGCGCAAACTCGGCGGGGGAGCTCCCTTTGTTTCTACCACCGGAGGTTCGGCAACAAGGCTAAGCGCTGAATCCCACCATGCACATGGGTGTCGGAAAACGAGGAAGCCGGCGCTCAGTAGTAGCTGTGGGCGCTGGCGAACGAGGTGAAGAAGAAGAAGTGTTCGTGTGTAAATTCATTCATTCTGTTTCTGGTTTTGACGCTCGAAGGATTAAAGGCAACTGCTCGCAGATCAGTTTGTTTCTCCTTCTTCACACGCTACAGTGGTAGCGTTGTTTACTGTCAAGCTAAAACAGTTGCTAAGGCTTTCCAGTTTTTGCAATCCGCTTTTGACATCATCCAGTCAGATTTGTTCCGTCTCAAACTTGTACTAAATGCTGAAAAAACAAAAGGGATGTTTTTTTCAAGTAGGAAGTCGGTCCCAGCAGATCTTCCTCTGATTTTATCCTCAAATGGTGTCCCAATTGAGTTTGTTGATTCCTATAAATATTTGGGTATACTGGTTGATTCACAGCTCTCTTTTAAACTCCACGTGGAAAACCTAGTAAAGAAACTGAAAGTTAAACTGGGTTTCTTTTTCAGAAACAGATCATGTCTAACACTGAATGTTAGGAAACGCCTTGTATCTGTGACTTTCCTCCCCTCCATTGATTACGGTGACATTCTCTACATGAATGCTCCTACAAGCACCCTGCGGATGTTGGATGTTGTCTACCATGGTGCTCTAAGATTCATAACTGGCTGTGATTATCGTACCCACCACTGCACCCTGTATTCACTGGTTAACTGGACATCATTAACCTCACGCAGACTTTTCCACTGGTACATTTTCATCTTTAAATCACTTCTCGGTCTGCTGCCCTCATACATCTCCTCCTACATGTCTTTACGTGAGTGCAGCTACAGTGTGCGCTCTCAGGACATCATCACCTGCAGTGTTCCGTCAGTGAGGACTGAACTTGGAAAAAGGGCCTTCTCCTACTCTGCTCCTGCTTCCTGGAATATCTTACAAAAAGATTTGAAGCTCTCGGCCCTGACCTCCCTAAATGGTTTTAAAAATCTTTTGGAAACCTGGCAAAAACCATTGCAGATATGTTCCTGTTTTTGATTTTGTACATCTACCTTGTGGTGTTTTGCTAGTTTTGATACTTTGCATTTCACTTTCTATTTCTCTCCTACGTTTTTTATTTTATTTTTTTTTTTGTTGTTTATTGTTTAAGGAAATTCTACCATTGCTGTTCATCATTCTTTAGTTTGTAGCAGGTCACTTTTGTAAATGAGCCCTCGAGGCTCAATGAGATTTACCTGACTAAATAAAGGTTGAATGAATGAGCTGTTTGTTTGTCAATCCAGTCAGATAAAAACTGGATTTCACTGAGCTACGTTTGTTCAAAGAGCTAAGGACTGAATCCACAGAACCCCTCTTCAAATGATCTGAACACGTTTAATGTCTTTTAACGAAACCGTCGTCTCCCAGCTTAGTGTTGGGATGAGCAGAATGCAGCTGAAGGAGTGGAGACAGAGACGGACTGGGCAGGTCACGAGGTTCAGCTGCGGCGCTGCTGAAGCTCCATGATTACACTGCTGCTGTCACGGCACAAACCCTCTCTCTGATCCCCAGAGACACGGGAGGTGACCTGGAAGCGTTCATCACCTCACTGCTTTCTGACCCATGACCTGAAGCCCCAGATAGGAAAAATAGTACAAATAAGTCAGCGGGAGAAAAGGGGAGAAGGTTAAAGATAATGAAAGAAATATGGAAGGGAGTTGTCGATGTGACACTGAAGCAATTAATCATGTTTATGAAATGTAGGTGATCTAGTGTACCGTATTTTCCGGTGTATAGGTCGCACCTTTTTATGTTTTTTCTCAAGGCCTGCGACCTATATATGGCTTGTTATCACTTTCGGTGAAACAAATTTTTAAATCCAGCTCATTTCACAATTACGTTAATTTATTAAGGAAAAGTTCAGCTCAGACATATATTTGCTATAATTTTTATCAAACAAATAATTGTTTTAAGTGTTAATCTTCTTAAAAGCCTTGCTGTGTGCTCCTGTGGCAGACATATGCAGCAGAGCTAAACGTAGGTGAGACCTATACACCAGTACGACCTATCTAAGGATTTTTCCAATCTATTGGTGATAATTGGACAATGCGACCTATACTCCGGTGCGACCTATACACCAGAAAATACTGTAATTATGCAGATTTGTGGTTTTGGTTTAGCCGATCCATTAGCTGCTAGCAGACACATGAAAGAACTTCGTGGAAGAGCGACAGCAGAGACGTTAGTTGGCCGTGAGTCCGTTTAAACGATTAACACCCGTCTGTCATGGAGATGCACCAAAGATGCCCGCGGTCGGGCCCTTCAGTGACCCAGTGTGCAAAGATGTGTGTGCATGCAGGGGAAGAGTGAAACTCGAGCAGACGCGGACCAGAGCCTCGTCTCCTTTGAATATTTTTAGAACTGCTTGAGATTTGACCTTTCCGTTCGCACACACTCACCGGGAACCACAGTGTCAGCATCACTTTACTGTCTGAATCGCTCAGACAGGTGATCACAGCCGAGTGTCCCAGGGGCGGATTAAATGGTACAGCCCAGCGAGAGAAACGGAGATCAGAACGAAGGATCTGTGGAGTAGATGCCCCAGCAGGCTGCAGATACTTGGCAGCTTCTTGTTTCTGCCAAAGCTGAAGATCAAAGACGTTCAGACGTTTTCCTAACATGTGCTGAGGCAGACCAAGGTGGCCTTGTACATTATCAACAACTAAAACAAGGACAATGATAGCTAGAACAAAAAATAATGCTGGATGTAAATTGAAAGAATGCACATCGCCAATTTCATACCAGATGTTTTTGTTGCTGTTTTAGTCAGACGTTGAAAATAACTGACATGATCTCAGACAATACAGGTGGTCCCCGAGTTACAACGTTCCTACGCCCGTTCTTAACACGAAAATCGTTGTAAGTCATAAAATACATCCAAACGGCCCCTCATACATCCAAACGGCCCCTCATACATCCAAACGGCACCTCATACGTACAGTACTGTATTTTTACCAAGCACTTAGCCTATCCTAACACAGTACCCTACATAATTATCAAAAAACACATACATTTGGAGCCATATTGAATGGAAAAAATAGTTAATTTCTTACTGGGAGCTGGTGAACTCTGCAGCTTCCTGCAGCTTCACACGGACCACAGCGTTTACAGCAACATATGTTAGCATGTTAGCTCATTGCTCAGCTGTAGCCTCTCTGCCTGCCTCGTAAACCTCCACTCAAAACAATAAGGTCTCCTGTATTTCCACGCGCGGTCCAGCGGTCCAGAGTTTTACAGTAAGGTCTGCTCCGGTCTGCCTGTCGAAACAATGAGGTCTCCCGCTCCTGTAAGTTTCCACTGAGCGGTCAAGCTCCACTCGCTCCGTAAACTGCCGTAAACTGCCGTAAACTGCTGTAAACTGCCGTAAACTACGTAAATCAGCTTCAAAATAATAATAATAATAATAATAATAATAATAATAATAATAATGATAATAATAATACTTTATTTGTAAAGCCATTTAAAACAACCACAGCTGCAACAAAGTGCTGTACACTTGAAATCAAGAACATTTAAACACATAAAATAAGATTTTTCAATTTTTCAATTTTTTTAAATGAGATGCGTGACGTAACCCCGAAACGCCGTAAGTCGAAGACTACCTGTATTGTAAAATGTCACGCTCAGAATATGTATTGGGAATGACTGTCATCTCATTTTAGCTCCCAGTCTGTAAAAAAGGCTGAGCTCTTGGCCTTTTTGTGTTGGCTGTGTTGCCCATCTTGAATTGAATTCTCTTCAGAAGGTAATTATTTACAGATGTGCATCCCATGATTACGTTGTGAAGGTTCCATTAAAATAGAGAAATATTGTTAAGAATTAACAAACAAAGCTGACTCTAGTATTAAAGCCCAATTTTTTTGGCGATTAAAAAAAAAAAGTGTGTGGTGCTCAGAGCAGGTTTTAGAGATGACTCTCAACCACTATCACATTAAACTTGAACTCATGCTCTGTGAAAATGACTGATTTATAGTTATTTTTGTGCGTGCAAGGTTAGCTGTCTGTGGTGGACATCTTGAATTGGATCGACTCCAAAAGTTAATCAGCTGGAGATGTAAAGAAAACGTCTAGTTTAAAAGTGTTTCATTACATTTGTCTAGTGGTTCATGATATAATGTGTAAATAGATAGACACATGGACATGCACACACACACCCCTGTGCCTGTGACATGAATTTCCTACAAAAATGAAAAATGGAAGAAAAACATCTTATTATTTGAGAAATTTAGCATAAAACACATGAATTTGATAATTTTGTCACAAAACTGACATTTTATTTTGTAACTTCAAACAACTTTTATTTTGTAACTTAAAATCAGTTCTTCTCATCTGAACATTTCATTGTACTGTTAACCTTGTGTTAACCTGCATACGACAAATAACTTGAACTTGGTGTGCCCAAAGTGAAACAGGAAGTGACATCACAGGGGGACTTTAAACAGGGGAACTCTTTAAAAGGGGAACTCCGTAGTCTTTGTTTAGTGAAACTCAGACTATTCTTCGTCTCTCGGTTAGTGATTTAAAACTATCTAAAAATAAATAACATATTCTTACTGTCTGTTTTGTTAGCCATTGTCGCAATGCCCTGTTTACAGGCAGGCATTCCTTTATGTCATCACCTGTTCCTGCGCATGCAAATATCTCAACAACTAATATCTGCAGCATGATTTTATTTTTGGCAATACATTATTAATGTTGTTTTTCCAAAAATGCATTCATATTTATTATTTAAAAAATGATGTCACAGGCACTTTAAGTTTAAAAAGTGCTACGTGTTTGTATAAAAAGAGCATGTGGTCAATAAACGACGACAAAAATATGAAGAATTTTATGATTTTTAAAGAAAAAAATTATTTAAATTCCTTTATTTGTCATGTAAACATATAAAACAAGGCATATAAATAATATTTTTCCCATAGAGTGTCCTTGATATTTTGTTTGATGACTACGTGTTTTTTTTATTTTAGTTTACAGAAACATGCCTCTTTTCTTATGGATACAAATTGTGAAATTCTTGTAGGTTTTTCACTGTCACTTTCTTTTTCTTGATTTTGTTTGTTTGTTTGTTTTTTAACCTTACCTGATTACTTTGTCTCATGATTGATTATACATCTGCTGCCACATTTCTGGAGTCTGAACATGGGTATGGTACTCTGATAGATCATAAACACATGATCAACAACTACTGTACCATATTTCATGCCGTACAGGTCGCACCGCCCTATAAGTCCCATCAGTCCAAATATGTCTAATAAAGTGGGAAAAAACATAAATAAGTCATTTCACCAAATTAGTCGCATCTATTATGCTGGCAACCCAGAAATGTGGGCTGAAGTTGTGCCAAAAATCGATTGGCGGCCACATGGCAGCCGTGGAAGCGTGCACTGGAGGACTTTAACAAGAATTTAACAACATTAACACTGAAAAACAATTGTTTGTTTGCTCAAAATTATACTAAATGTGTGTCTCAGTTTAACGTTTCCTTCATGAATGCACTTTTTTTTTCAGTATTCAATTTTTGTTAAATCCTTCAACATTTACACAGTTAAACATACAGTGATAACAGATGTTGACCATATCAATATTGCAAGTACCGGTGTATAACAGTTGAGTAATTATACATAGAAGGACTTGAGTTTTTAACATTTTCCCCCCTAAACCCCCCTGAACCTCCACCACCTAAAACAATTATTTGTTTGCTCGACATTATAGTAAAGGTGTGTCTCAGATGAACGTTTACTTAATAAATGCACTTTAATGGTCAAATTAGCTGTATTTCGCCGGAGCGGCTCAGCAAAATGAATCTGATTTGTTAGTTGCTCCAGGTACGATTCCGGAGCTGGACAAAGTAGGCAGGCTATGGCAAAATGATTGTGTCATTAATAGCCACTTTTACCTATTACATGACACAACAGCATGCCACACTACTCAAATGTCATTTGGCAGCTAAAAATGGTAGTGTTCAATATTTTCATGTCAAAATAAATGAAAATGGCCATATCTCAGCCAAAATTTGGTTTATAAATATGGGGGAAAAATAAATAAACAAGTTGCTTCAGTGTATAAGTCACAGGGCATGTAAATTATGCCAAAAACTGAGACGTATATGCTGAAAAATACGGTATTTATTTTTGTCTTGTTTGATCAAAGAATGGAATTCCGTTAGTCGTCGCAATTTTTCTCACGTTGACGATGTTTTTACCCTGAAAGTAATCACAGATGATCCTGTATTTCTTTTTTATTTTCCGTTTGTTCCGTGCCACATTACATGCTTCTTTCAATCCGGCCCTCTGGCCGATGAAGGCGTAGTGAACCAGCTGTAAGAAGAGATGATGTGAAAAAACTGGACATGTTGCACAAGCAGGAGATACTTGACACTGACAGGTCCCAACAGTGATCTCCACTCAGATTTATCTCCACTCCAACACGGTAGGGGACTTGGAGGGACACGGTGTACAGATGCTGTTGTTGAAGAAATGCATACACATGAGAGTTTTTTTTTTTTTTTGGTATGTTAGATGTGTTTATCCGACCAACGGCCTGTGTTTTGCTCCCATGAGTCTTGCATGTGAGGCTGGCTGTGTCTGTGTGTGTTTACTTGTGTGTAACAGGAGACACCTGAGACAGTTAGAAGGTCATTCCTACAGTCTGGTCCCACAGCTTTGATCATTTTCTCGTCACCTCAGAAATAGACTGGAGAGGACAGCGTTGGCACAAACACTCTCCCTCCATATATATGTGTGTGTGTGTGTCCTGCAGAGCTGAAGGGAGAGTGCTATCCCAACAGACTGACAGGGAATCCGCACATGTTTGTAATGCACAAGCCAGTGTTTGCATGACTACACTAATGCATTTGAGCACATGCTTTTGTTCGACGCCGCTTGCATTTACTGTGTGAAAGTATTCCTGCTATGATTTCAAATGTTTGGGTGGACAGTGTACTTACTTGCATTAACAGCTCCATTCAGAAGATTTTATGTTTTTTTTCTTTATTTCAATCCACACAGTAAGAAATATACATATGGGTTCAAACGACTTCAGTACAAATATCACATTGGGTAAACGAGATAAGCAAAAGTATTTTTCTCCAACATCAGCTCAACAACGAATGCAAAACCAGAGTCAGTTATAACAAAATCTGAAAAAGGCCGCAAAGACTTTTATTAACAATAAAAAAACACCCATTTACAGGTGGTCCCCGACTTACGAGCAAGTTCCGTTCGTACGAGGTGCTCGAAACGCGAAAATTCGTATGTCGGAACCCGAAACACGTGTCGCTCGTAAGTCCTGATTTTCGGTCGTAAGTCGGAAAATTTATGCTAGCGCCACTATGAACACCCGTTTTTCAACACAAATGTACATACTGGTTCATAAACATGCTCAGAACTTTGTTTACAAACTGTTAGCTAACACACTTTCATCTAAAAACGCATACCAGTGCTGTATTTTTTGTATGTTCTGTACAACTTTACTGTTCGTCAGTCAGCTCGTAACGCCAACATTACACTACATGCGGCTCCGCTCGCTCCGCTCCACAGGTCGCAGGTGAGCGAGTCCAATTTCCACTTCCGCTCAGCTCAGGTCCGCATGGATGCGCCGCTCCGAGACGCATGCGCGGGAATTGCGAGATCGCGCGATAAATCAAGTGATAAATAAGTAAGTCAGAACAAAACAATTCATTCGGTGGAAGAAGGAGAACAACAGTAGAGACTGCTGCCTTGATCTTCTCTCGTAAATGAGCGACAGGACATGGTTTGAGCAACAGGAAGTGATGTATTACATTTCAGAATAAAATACTTTATTTATTTATTTATTTCTTGTATTGCGTTTGTAGGCGTAGTCATAAATGATAGTTTGACAGCATTTTTGTACAAATAAATCCGTATAGAGCTAGGATTAGTCCGCCCGTGGTGATTTTATTTTGTAAATACGGAAGTTGTGCTCGTTCCTTTTCCTGTTGGTGCGACGTAATCTTCAAAAGTTGACTCCGGCACAGCTCCGGCGTCCGGCAGAAATAGAAAAATTTCTAATTTTGACGGACTGCCGTCCGCTCGGCGCAGCTCGCTGCCGCCGTGCGGAGCCAGTGTAAATTCTGTCATTGATTATAATGGGTGCGTATTTGCTGCGGAGGTCGGACCGGAGCGGGGCGGAGCCGGAACGCATGTAGTTTAATTTTGGCGTAAGTCCGGAACCTCATATGTCGATGATGACGTCGTCAGTCAGGGACAACCTGTGCATGACTCATCATTGAGGATAACAAAAAAGTGTGTCACGCAATTTGGAAAAATGAATGGTGCAAGTTTACTGTTACCTGTTCTCTGACTCATTTTCTGACAAGCCACCACATGTAGAGCAAAAATAAGACTCAATAAGTTACCGAATGTACAAATGATTTTATACATTGCTAGTGCCCCCAAATTAAATTACACAAACCAGAGCCTAACTCGTCTTGACAGTTGTGTCTGCAGAGCTTCTATCAAGTTTAACCAAAGCAAATAAATCCACATACAATAGGCTATATGCCACGGACTTCCGTTCCATCACTTCCGCATTCTTCACCCGTAAGACGCACTTCCGGTTTGCAGTCAACACGGTGTTAGCGATGGCGTTCTTCACGAGATCTCTGCAGGACTTGCCGACAGTCACTGTTAATAATGTCTACAGAATAATTCAGACCTTCTCTAAAGCGCCCACATTAAGAAGGATAAAGGATTTAAGCTTTGTGTCCAACTACATAAATAAATATGAAGGTAAGTCGGTATTTGTTTTCAGTTCACCAAACTGCCTCATGTAGGCTAACACAGCTAACATAGTTAGCCTTGCTAATCTGTTGAGTAAACGTGTTTTGTCTGTACAATGTTTTCTTATTAACACAAATGTTAGTTTCAAACAAGGAGGCAGGAGAAGTGACAGTTATGGCTGAGTGTTCACAGTCCATGAGGAAGAGAACCAGAAGCCCCACTGTTTGAGTCAAAGCCACCTGACAGTTCAGTTTCAAACAAGGAGGCAGGAGATTTAGAGCAGATTTAGAAACAAAAGTTATTTTAATTCAAGTTTGTTTACAAAAGTTGAGCTGAAGTCAAACCTGTTAAATCACTGTTTGTAGCAGGTCTTAATAAGAGATGTTTTCTTTCACTGCACAGGACACGGCAGGTGTTGGTGATGATGAGGGAACCCCTGGTCCATCCTAGATGTTTGTGAGACGTGGGAAGACACCACCACTACAGCTCAAACATGAGGGAAGCAGTGAGGAGCTGAGATTGGATCCAAACAACAACAAACAAGTTGTTCCACTGAGGCACTGTAATCTGACTGATTACATGTTTTTAAATCTCCAAAAGCAGTCGAGGAAGCTGGGAGTTAGTCAGAAGATGTAATAATAATAATATAATTTAAACAGTGTTTAAATATTGTGCCTCATTTAGCTTGACTCATACGTTTTGTACAGTAATGTAACATTATCATCAAATTTCTTTTTAATAAAATGGCTAAAACGACTCTAAGCCTGTCTTAAACCAAAATACAGTACACATTTTTTTTGGGTGATAACACATCAATGAAGACAAAAGTCAGAATGTTTTGAACATTTTATTTTCTTACAAGTAGTAAGTAGTGTGACTGTAGTGTCAGGGTAGTCCTTGAAGTCTGCAGGTAGATTTCTGCATATCTGCTCTTCAGGTAGAGCCGAGTACTGTCAATACAAAGTTGCTGTGAAAATCCGTCTGACCGTGGACTGATGGACACCGTACGGGTCAGCAAGGTCCCGTTGCTTTGATCCAAGGTCAAGGTCATTTAAGAACAGGAAGAACTCAACGGGCTGCAGGGTATGAGTTGACGGGGTGGTGTGGTTAAATAATCAATAAATAACACTGAACAACTGGTAATAACTAATAATTAAATCTCAATGTCACTACAGTACTTGTGCAATAACTTGTCACACAACCTGTGTAATGTTGATTATGTGCATACATATATATGCACATAAAGTTTTAATATATATATATATATATATACATATAATTATATATTATTATATATACTGTATGTGTATATATTTATATATATATATATATTTAAAACTTTATGTGCATGTTAGCTTATATTACTAGCTTGAAATACTTGCAGTAGTTAATTCAAATTCATCCTGCTGCATTGTTATATCCGTCTCTCTTCAGGACTTTGTGAATATTATAATTACTTTTTCACTGTGCATGCTTTTAGTATACATACAGTAGTTTGTTCTTTGATTTTTAGCAAGTCAAATCTGCTCTTCTCATCCTGAGCACTTCATTGTACTGTTAACTCTGTGTTAACCTGTATAAGACAAATAAACACAAGTTGAAAC
>JBBPBX010031940.1:0-26669 GCA_038048925.1 Garcialebias charrua | reverse complement strand
TATATATATATATATATATATATATATACAACTGGAAATATCACTAAATTGCCAAAGTATTATCCAGTTTGCAGACAAAGCGGCATCGTTCCCAAAAGCCTGAAGTCAGTGGGCACTGGGCAAGCATGATCCTTCAGAAGGCACAGACCCAGAATGAACAGGTGAGATAGACCAATTTTACTATCGAGGCCTTGAAGGCCAAAGAAGAGCACATTAAACAAAAACTAACATTATGCCTATATCAGAACACACTTCAGCAAGTGATGGACGGTACAGATCAGGCACTTTTAGCACAGCATCTCAAGTCCAAAACTCGGAAACAAAACAAGCTAAATTTACTGATAACTTAACAACACCATCATAATTCCAAGAACAACATATTCAGTGTAAGACAAAACTCTAGTAGACAGGTAACATGCCAGGGAGACAGAAAAGTGGGTGAAGATATTATCTGACAGACCCAGCTGGAGACAGAGATTCTTGCCAGGGGTCTGAACTTTGCAGTTGCGCCAAGAAGAATTCCTCTGGTGGAGATGATCACAGCCACAGAATCAGCCATCCGCAACAACAAAATTAAAGAGTGTGAAGCAGGACAACTCAGAATCAAAGTTTCAGCCTGCCTCATCAATACCAAATCACCAACTTCCAACATCAGTAGAGAGGAGAGGGGTACACTCAGCAAGGACAAAAACATCATCATTCTCCCAGTAGACAAGGGAAGATTTGCTGCAATGTGTTCAACATAATGGTATTTCCTCCAGTTATTTAACAGTGAACAATGGTGTACCACAATGATTTTGAACCAGAAAGACTATCATGAGAAAGTTATGACACTCCTTAGTGACTTAACCACTTATGAGCAACTGACAAGAGATCCAGGAAGTGGTTACAAGAAGAAGTTGATAGATTGCCGGAAATTTTTGGAGCAGGACAAGGCTATTGACTATTCTGTACCACAGACTGCACCCAGGGGAGGCCACACCTATGGTTTACCTAAAATCCACAAACAAGGTGTACCTTTAAGACCAGTACAATGTTTCCAAATATCCGGCGCCTGTACTCATCTCAGTGGGTAGCTCAGAACACCACATAAAGGAACACCATGGACTTTGAAGATAAGGTGAGGGATGTCATCATGGAGACTGATGAAACAATGGTCTCTTTTGATGTCACATCACTCTTTATGTATATTCCTTTTGATAAGGCAGTAGAGGTGGTCGGCAGAGGTGGGTAGGAACTAGTTACATTTACTCAGTTACATTTACTTAAGTAGCTTTTTGAGAAAATTGTACTTGTGAGAGTAGTTTAAATGTGAAAGACTTATACTTTTACTTGAGTAAATTTTAGGGGAGAAAACCACAACTTTTACTCAGTTACTATGGGCTTTCTGCCGATCGCTACAGTTACTTTTGTTTCAAGTATGTAAACATTCGCAGCAAAATTATTGCGTAACTTATTGTCACCTGACATGTATCCAATCAAGTGAAGCCAACCAGTCACATGACCACAACAAACTCTCCGCGCGGGCCATGTTGAGTGACGTCGGAGATTCTGGTAAACAGTTAGTGTTGTTTATAGGATGTCAAAATGTAAGAAAATGAGTTCCAACATTTACTGGTAGAAACAAAGTTTTGCAGAAAGTCAAGTTTATTATTATTTAGCAGAATTATTTGGGCTACAGTTGCCTTTGTGTTTGTTTTTTATTTACAACAATGTAAAAGATAAGTGGTTTATTTCTAAATCCTTTTGGCTGGTATTGCCTTTGTGTTTTTATTTATAACAATGTATGTTCAGTCTCATTAAAAGTTATGTTTCCTTGTAAATCCATTTGCATGTTATAATTTAATGACACGAGATGGTACTCCGCAGTTACTCACTACTTGAGTAGGTTATAATCAAAGTACTTTATTACTTTTACTCAAGTAAATTTTTGGATGCCTACTCACTACTTTTACTTGAGTAATATTTGGTTCAAGTAACAATACTTTTACTTGAGTAAAAATTTTGAATACTCTACCCACCTCTGGTGGTCGGTTTAAAGTTGAAATCAGACACCACTCTGAACAGCAGGACCACACTTTCCACAGAACAACTGTGTCAACTCTTGAAACTGTGCCTGCAGTCAACCTACTTCACTTATGGGGAACAATATTATAGGCAGAAATATGGGTGTGCTATGGGGTCTCCAGTTTCTCCTATTGTTGCCAACCTGTACATGGAGGAGGTAGAAAAGAGAGCCTTGACTTTCTTTTCAGGGACACCATCAAGTCATTGGTTCAGGTATGTTGATGACACCTGGGTTAAAATTAAATCTCAGGAAGTCCAACATTTCACTGATCACATTAACTCTGTGGATAAATATATCAAGTTTACACGAGAAGATGTAAAAAAGCTGCAATTTTAATTTGCAAGTTTACACGAGAAGATGTAAAAAATGGCAGGCTGGCTTTCTTGGACTGTAAGGCATCAGTTTCTTATAGAGGATATTTGTAAACTGAGGTGTACCACAAACCCACCCACACAGACCAGTATTTGCAGTTTGACTCCCATCACCCTCTAGAGCACAAGTTACAAGTCATCAGGACTCTGTACCACAAAGCAGACAGCGTATCCACTAATTCAGGAGCCAGGCAGAAGGAGAAATCCCACACCAGACAGGCTCTAGAGTCTAGAGAAATGTGGATATCCTAACTGGGTCTACCTGAAAGCAGAGAAGAAACCCAAACAGGACTCCAGTCAGCCATAAGGTGAAAATAAGGAACCCAGACCCAGACCAGTGGTCATTCCAGATGTTGCGGGAGTTTCAGAGAAATTGAGACGTTTATTTTCTAAACACAACGTCCCAGTGGCTTTTAAACCCCAAAATACATTACGGCAAAGACTGGTTCATCCCAAAGATCCAGTCCCCCGGCACAAACAGAGTAATATTGTGTATGCTGTTCAGTGTCAGGAGGGCTGTGATCAGTCTTATATCGGGGAAACTAAACAGCCACTGGCCAAAAGGATGGCCCAGCACAGAAGATCAACATCATCAGGTCAGGACTCTGCGGTCTACACTCATCTCCAGGTCAGAGGTCACTCTTTCAGGGATGAAGATGTTCACATCCTTGATAGAGAGGAACAATGGTTTGAGAGAGGAGTAAAGGAGGCCATCTTTGTGAAAAGAAACTGTCCATCATTAAACAGAGGTGGAGGCCTCCGGGTTCAACTGTCCCCCTCTTACAATGCTGTTATTGCTAATAATAATAATAATAATAATAATGAATTCAATTTATAACGCACTTTTCATTAGTGAAAATCTCAAAGTGCTACACACATTGAATGGTTTACACATTCATACACCGGTAGTGGCAGACTACCATGCAAGGTGCTTTCCAGTCCTACCGGGAGCAACTCGGGGTTAAGTGTCTTGCCCAAGGACACAACTACTTATTGCTAGTATCACTCAGACCCCTGTGAATAGCAAACAACCATCAGGGTGCTAACAATCCATCGTTAGGCTGATGGTCCTCCTTGATCATGTGAGCAGCTGGTTTCAGGCTGTCATCAGCAAACTGGTTGATCCACTGTGAGAGGGTGCTATTTATAAGACTGAGCTGAATACAGCATCTCAGACTGAGGAAGTCTTTCGGACGAAAGACGAAACGTTTCTACAGTTTTTTTTTGCTTTGTTTTGTTTTGTTTTTGAATGTCCAGAGGACCAGACTTAGCTTTTTTACATATAAATTGTACTTTTCTGGTTGTTCATCTGAATGTCTGTAATCCTCTTGTTGTCAAATAAATTATTTTATTACAAGTAACGCCTCCTCTGTATTTGAAGCACGCCAAGTTACAACTCTACCTAGATTATTGAGCATCCATCAGGATATTGTCCAGTTTATTTGTTAACATATTTGTTTTTATTGGATGCAAAATGTATTGATTCAAATCCAAGTGATAACGTGACTCATTGCTTTACTCATGTTTTCGTTACAGCTGTCACACCCACCCCCTTTTACTCGCACACTGTTCTGTACCCACAGAACAATACAGACAACAGAACGTAACGTAGCAACCATGGGTAAAAGTAAGCCGGTACAGTCCGGACTGTTGAGCAAGGTTGAGCTCCAAGACTTGATGCCTTTTTTCCTTGAACCACTTTGGCTGTGGCTTCCTGCCTGGGAGGAGTCAACGGGGGACAGGACAGCCCCCAGAAATCATCTTATCTCCAGCAAACTGGTTGGTCCACTTCAGGAGTGTATTGCTTGGTGGGAAAACAGTTTATTTGGGACTCTTCAGACTGATGAATCCCTCCGGATAGAGGGCAAAACATCTTTCTATAAAAAAGAAACTGTCCAGATGACCTGAGCATTATTGGATTTGGTACCTGGATGACTGAACATGAACTGTGAAAACTTGAGGTCTTGGTCTCAACTTAGTCTCAGACCCCAAAATCTTGGCCTGGTCTCTGGCTCGATACACTCTGGTCTTGGTCTTGATTTGGGTTAGGTAGTCTTGACTACAGCACTGTAAGTTTAGCTAATTTTAGAAAATATTTAACTACCATATATTTTGGTCTATGAGTCAAAGTTTTTTTGCATAATTTGCATGCACTTGATAGAGAAATTAAAGATTGATCATTTAATCTAATTACTTTAATGTACTCTGATAATCCATTACTCAGCTTGCTTCTTTAAAGTTTCTTGTTTGTGTCAGCTTTTTATCTGAGAAGCACAAGATGATGTTTTTCTTGGACACAGAAACAAACGCCAGCTCAGGCTTTGACATACAGATAATGTTTTGATGCACTGTTCCTGTTCTTTGAACAGTACCACGTCTTCTCATCACTGTTTTATCTGTAAACTGTCAGAAACTTGTGTTACTCATCCTCCTCCTCTTTTGTGAATAAAAAGCCAAAAGCAAGCTAAACAATTTGGATTTTGCTTAAAACAAGTTTGAGCTTGGCTCCAAACTTGTTCTAAGTGATCTCCCACTTTGCAAAGCTTGTGATTGGGTATAATCATTCTTGTTTCGGTTTTGTGTGGTTCTTATTTAAGTTGAAGGTGGTTAAAATTCCTATCATCATTTGGTGCAGAAGACCCGGGACTTCCTCATACCTGTCGACGATGGACTCCGAGGACGGACGCACTGCAAGGCTGTGGCCACGGCAGCTTCCAAAGTCTGGGGAGGTGGATGTTTACCTCGCCTGGCCAGCGTTTTAGGTCCAGATTCGGATCATCGATATGACAGCCTGACGGAACTCCAGTGTGATACCACACGAGTCAGCAAGAAGTAAGTACAGTATAAGAGTGTTTGCTGGTACAGCATAAAAGTACGGTTTTCAAGACTAGTTCTTTACTGGATCGAGACCTCCTAATTTTAATGAAGTGATGCCCCTGTTTTCAAGAGTTGCCGGTATTGTTTGCGCACGTCCACAGCTGCAGGAAGCGAAGAACTTCACTATTTATAGTGAGGCAGATCTTTAAAGGTTCAGTATGCAGTTTCTGTAGAACTGCAGCAGTTAGAAATATTTTCAACAGGCAAAGCATTCTGATCCCTCCCCCTCAGAGCCATATGTGGCTCTGCCCCCTTGTGGTCTGTTGAATTTCAAATTCAAGCTCTGTTTTTATTGGCTGATTCAAATTCAAGCTCTGTTTTTATTGGCTGGTTACAAACTCTGTTTTTATTGGCTGGAAAATGGCGGGTCACCTTTTCTTTTTAGAAATGCTTATTTACCACCTGGAGAAGCAAGGGGACAATATTTTTTTTAATTTTTTTTCAGAGATTACCTGGCTAACATCAGTCTGTCAGGAGGTAGTGACAGAGTGAAGAAATATGTTCATAAAAAAAGCTACATACTGCAGCTTTAAGTCAAGACCAAATAAGGCATTTTGTAAGACTGATCTGCCAAGACCTTTTTATTGGACAAATACGAGTGAGATCCAGCAATATATAGGACATTTTTCTTATTAGACGTGTCGTTTTTGAAATTGTTTCTGTCTCTCTCTCTGTGTGTGAGCAGCTCTGCTCCTGTAATGTTTGTATTACATTATTGCCTATAGTCATACTACTGTTTACATTCACTGTTTACATTTATTAATACTGTTTACATTTACACTACTTTTATATCTACACTACTGCTGATACATATACAGTATTCTCTGACTAGCCTTATTTAAGGATGCCCAATGTGCCTTATGTGCCTTACTGCATATGCCACTTTGCCTCTATACCAACATCAACTACCTCATACATATACTGTGTACATTAACTCATATGCTGCTTTGCCACTCTTTGCAAATGTCAATGCTAGAACCTTCAGTTTATTTTATAGATATACTTTTTATACTTTTTATACTACTATGCAAAAACTCAGGACAGTATTACACTTTTATTATTTCATTTTATGCTTATGTTCATTAAATGTTTAGTGTTTTAGTGTTGGTGTAAATTTTCATACTTTTATACTACTATGCAAAAACTCAGGACAGTGTTACACTTTTACTATTTTATGCTTATGTTTATTAAATGTTTTAGTGTTTTAGTGTTTAAATGGTTACTGTTGCACCGAGGGACTGAGAGAAACGCAATTTCAGTCTGTACATATTGCAGTTCTGACAATAAAGTTGACTTTGACTTGTACTTGACTTTTGACTTTGACTTTGTCTGTGTGTCTCTGTGTGGGTGCCTGCATGTGTGTGTTTTGGTCTGTGCCTCTCTGCTTATCTCTGTGTGTGAGTGAACAACACTGCCTGTGTGTCAGCGGCTTGGCCCCCGTCTGTGCGTCTGTGGATCTCAGTCTCTGTGGGCAGCTTGGCCTCCCACCTGTGCGCTTGTGTGAGCGTTTATCTCAGTCTCTCCCCTCACAGTAGCTGTGTTTCCATCCATTTTCATTTCGAATTTTGAGCTACCTCGCAAATATGTAAATACAAATTAATGCAGATCAGAAGTGTTTCCATCTACTGGCTTGAAGCGCTTCTTCCAAGCCGCGCACAGCGTCATTACGTCAGACGTCAGCGTCATTACGTCAGACGTCAGCACTGCGCATGTCTACAGTAAACAGGAAGTAGCGGTTGAAAACAGAACCCGGCCACACATCTCATCAAAATGGAGAGAATATTTCAGGTACGTGTTGCTATCGGGCGAGTTGTATTTATTCTGTCATGCCAACTAGTTTTAGCGATGTTACATGTTGTCCGGAGCGGAAACAGCTGATCAGTCACGTGACGTGAATGTTCGCTACGGCAGCACGAGTCGGCAAATGTGTTTCCATCTGTCGTTTAGCGCATCTCAAATCCCAAAAACCACCTCAAGCGAGCGTATAAACTTTTTAGCGTAATTCAGGAAGTAACCTCGCAATTTGCCGTTTCCATTAAGCTTTTCTGCTGCGCTATTTCAAATTGCGCAGCTAGAAACCTTGATGGAAACACGGCTACTGTGTGTGTGTGAAAGTGTGAGGAGTTTAAGCTAACTTTGTGAACACACAGACAACTTTTACAAACCTCTATTAGGAAAAACAATGAAAAAAGTAAATAACAATCTAGGAAGCAACATAGAGATAAAAACTAAAACCAGATATCTAAAAATTTATAATCACTAACTTACAAAAACTGTGCTGACAATAAGCAGATAAATAAAGCAAATGAAAAAAGCACAAGAGATAAGGTCACTAATGTTAAAACTGATTTTTATTTAAATAACTTCACAGATCAAAAAACTTGATACTCCTTTACCTGAAGGGTTGATTCAGCTTGTTGATGGATCTTTTCCTTAAAAAAATCACAGAAAAACAAATAGGTTTCACACTTATGCAGCTATAAGACAAAATCCTTTAAGGCTCAGTTTAAACAAGGAGGGGCTGCCAGGCCTACACCACATCTTGTTTTTCTGTCCATCTATATTTTTTTCTGTTCATTTAAAACGTGACTAAATAATTGACAAACAATAACCATTGTATTTTTCTGCTCTTAAGAAATAATTATAAATGGGTAAATTCATCTCTGAAACACATCAGTGATGCACTGAAGTCAGCAGAAAGGTTAACTAAAATGTTTGGTTAAATATAAATAAATATTTACAGGCATATTTAAACCAAATATATATAGCTGAATGGTACACTAATATTTGACAATTTGATCAATCTTGTTTACAAATTTCTAGTCCAAATATTTTTAGGCTTTAAGGCTTAACAATGTTAAAATATGACAATTTGACAGTGGGCCTCACGTTAGCATTTAACATAGTTAAATCACTAACGGGCCAATTTAATATCATTTTAATAGCAAAAAGTCTGATTTTTTTCGCTAAACCAAGCAGACAGAGTCGTGTTTCTTGTAGTGAAAACCAAAAGGCAAAACGATCCTTCTTTAATCAGATAAAATTATGTTTTGGGGTCAAAAATAGCAGCTAACTGGAAGCTAAAGTTGCTAACAAAGACAACCGTAGCTACGGCGTTTCGATAATCTGTCTAAAATCCATAAATAGGTCGTCATACTGTAAAACAGAATGATTTAAAGTTGTGTTTTCTCTGCAAAAAGGAAGCTGAGAATTTGCTTACCGATTTGATCAAGTACCTTTGTAAAAGAGATGATGACTAATCCCAAAAACGAAGGCCTGACATCATTGAGAACTTTGACCCGGAAAGAGAAATGTCAAAGCTCCGTCTTTTCCTGTAAAGACACCGTACTAAATAATGGTCAAAGAAGGACCCATAATTATCCAAAAAGAAGGTACTGAATTGAAATGAAAATGGAAGTTTTCTGTACCAACAGAAGGTGATTTAATTAAACAATATAAACAGGACAAATTAAGTTTACACATTTCTGGATAACATGTTTTAGACAAACTGGCCCACAATTCTTCTGAACATTGACAATAATTTCAGTTTTTTCTAAGACCAAATATGATTAAATACTTTATCACCTGCAAAATAAAAAAATAAAATAAAATATGTATTCTTGTCAAAGAAATTTTTAACTACATTTTAAATTGAAACACGTAGTTTAAATTAATCATTCTAAAAGATTTCATCATACATAGGGAATGTGTTCAAATGTTAAGCCAATAAATAAATACTTCATTGGAAATAACTTTAAGGATTGCAGACGGCGGTTGGGTGTGTTTGCCTTGTGCTCTTTTTGTGGATTTTTGTTTTGTGGTCTTACTTTCTGTCTTTTCCTTTCTTTCTATAAAAAATGATATTGGTATGAAGAGGATGGCTGTGAGGAGAGAAGGGAGGCCATCTATAAAGGAAAAATAACTTTAAGGATAGAACTTTTAAGCTCTGTTCATAAACCAAACATGATCTCAGTGTGCAAGTGTGCTACACAGATTCTGTTTAAAATGGCTCAAATTACCTGATGAGCTCACTCGAGATTGAGATGATTAATAAAACAGTTTTAATAGACATGCAAAAAGCTGCTCCAATGCAGGAAAAGTAGATATGGGAAACTGAGCGCACAGCTTAATGATAATGGTTTATATCATGTGAATAATAAGTCTTTATTCAAGGCGGCAACAGTAGTGTCACATGGGCTTTTGCCATGTGTCATCAGCGGGAATGATTAACCTAATTCAAAAACATTTTACAACATTTTTAACATTGTTAAACATTGTTAACATTTTTTTACAACATTTTACAAATGATTCAAGGCTATAGCCTTGAATCATTTAAAATAAGATTTTTTGCAGAAAGCCTCTCTTCTCACTAGACCTACAGAAAGCAGAAGATGAGCAGACCTTAGCAGACTTTAAAGACACTTAAGGAAAAAGAAGTGTTTAAGACAAATTTACTCCCTTCTGGTTCTCTATCTCCACAGGAAGAAGTGACAGCAGTAAAACCTGATTAACTAGGTCTTTGTCAAGGTCGTCAAATGAAAAACTTGGGCCAGTCCACGCTGGGAAGGCCCGTATCAAGTACTTCTGAGTACTCCCACTGCTGTGAAGATCGCTGAACAACCCACTTGGATTAATCTCAATCACTGCAAGTTGCAGAAAGTACTGGACTCTTAGGTCATTGGAGCAGTGGGTAAGATCTGTCGTCTCAAAACCAGTGAAGAAACTAACTATCCCTGCTCTGTTAGGACAGTTTGAGTTCCCAGTATTTCTGTATATTGTTTTGTTTTGTTTTAAATGTTTATCATTTCATTTCAATTAAAAAACACAAATTCAATTTCAGATACAAATAAATAAAATACATATAAAATGAAAGGCAGCAGAAGAAGAAGAATTATATCTTATCATTTCTGCCCCTTCTTAACAAAATCAATTCAAACAATCAATTCAAGCAAAAATCATAATTATACTTAGCAACAACGGGAGCTCCACAAGCTAGGTGGACTCTCTACTGCATTGTGACTGTAGCATGCCTTCTTGAAGCCTCAAAAGCACTACAACCTCTACATGATGACGTGGCTGAATGGTTGCAGAACCTCCCTCCGAACCATGATGGTGATGGGAGCCTGTGGAAAGCTTTTCTCCAGTACATGAAAGAAGGTGACACAAGAGAGGGCTGTTATGCCTGTTCTGCTTTGCCCCACAGCTCTCATCAACCAACTTTCCATGTGCAGCCCATGACTATGAACGAGTCCAGATGTACCTACAACCTTTCCCTGGGCAACCCACGTCATGACCTCATCGAATGTTAGAACACAACTCTGCAAACTTGAACTGGACTATTCATTCAACCTTTATTCAGTCAGGTAAATCTAATTGAGTCTCGTGGACTCATTTACAAAAGTGACCTGCTACAAACTAAAGAATGATGAACAGCAATGATACAAATTACCTTAAACAATAAACAATAGAAAAACACAAGAAAGAAATACAGTTTTTTTTTTAAATAAAGCATCAAAACTAGCAAAACATTATAAGGTAGATGTATAAAATCAAGAACAAGAACATATCTGCATTGGTTTTTGCCAGGATTCCAACAGATTCTTGAAGCCATCTAGAAAGGTCAAGGCCGAGAGCTTCAGATCTTTTTGTAAGATATTCCAGGAAGCAGGAGCAGAATAGGAGAAGGTCCTTTTTCCAAATTCAGTCCTCGCTGACGGAACACTGCAGGTAATCATGTCCTGAGAGTGTACGCTGTAGCTACAGCTAGAGCTACACTATGAACTCCTCTGTGTTTCATCCCCTTTTCAACCATCACATACTTCAGTTTCAACAGCACGACTGATGACGTCACCATGACAACTATATCAGCCTCAGGACCTTTCCTGGGAAACACCACAGGGTGTGATGTCACCATAGACTTCCTCAGATATGCAGCCCTATAGTCCAAAAGCTCCAGTGCATCAACAATAGCTCTTGCTGATACAATGTGACTGTGTGGTCGTTGCTTGTACCCTTTTCTACCCCACTGGTGGACTGGTGTCTGTGCCCCTGTCTGGGTATCAGACGGTTCAATCTTCATCCACCATGATGGAAACCAATCTTCACTCTCATCATCTTCGTCAAAACACCCGTAAATGAAAAATAGAGAAGTATTAGACTTTGTACCACATGACCCCATGACTGGCTCCAACGCTCCACATGAGCACAGGTATTGGAGCACTGGAAAACATGTTTTGCACTCCCTTTATCCATGGGATGGAGTGACAAAAGTTGCACTGTACATTGAGACTTCATCATACAGGTTCCACCCCTTCGTGAACCTCTCTCTCATCATGGACTAAGGACAAAATGAAGAAATTGCTGCACTAAAACTGATGGTGCTACAGAACAGGATGGTGTTGGACTTGCTGACCACAGCACAAGGAGGTATTTATTCCCTAATCGGGAATAAATGTTGCATTTATATATCCCAGGTGACAATGACACTCACATCGACAAAGCCATGACATCCTTAAGGAACCCTAATGCATGCTCAATAATCCAGGTAGAAAAATCTAAAAAAGCTAAGTCTGGTCCTCTGGACATTCAAAAAACAAAAAAAACAAAACAAAGCAAAAAATTGTAGAAACGTTTCGTCTTTCGTCCGAAAGACTTCTTCAGTCTGAGGTGCTGGGTTCAGCTCAGTCTTATAAATAGCACCCTCTCACAGTGTTACACAACCAGTTGGCTGATGACAGCCTGAAACCAGCTGCTCACATGATCAAGGAGGACCATCAGCCTAATATCTGGCATCTGTACTCATCCCTTTAGTTGGCAGCTCAGAACACCACATACAGAACACCATGGACTTTGTGGATAAGGTGAGGGATGTCATCATGGAGACTGATGAAACAATGGTCTCTTTTGATGTTACATCACTCTTTACGTGCATTCCTGTTGATGAAGCAGTAGAGGTGGTCTGTTTAAGGTTAAAATCAGACACCACTCTGAACAGCAGAACCACGCTTTCCACAGAGCAACTGTGTCAACTCTTGAAACTGTGCCTGCAGTCAACCTACTTCACATATGGGGAGCAATATTATAGGCAGAAACATGGATGTGCTATGGGGTCTCCAGTTTCTCCTATTGTTGCCAACCTGTACATGGAGGAGGTAGAAAAGAGAGCCTTGACATCCTTTACGGGGAGACCACCAAGTCATTGGTTCAGGTATGTTGATGACACCTGGGTTAAAATTAAATCTCAGGAAGTCCAACATTTCACTGATCACATCAACTCTGTGGATAAATATATCAAGTTCACACGAGAAGATGTAAGAAATGGCAGGTTGGCTTTCTTGGACTGTGAGGTCTCAGTTTCTGATAGAGGAAATTTGCAAACTGAGGTGTACCGCAAACCCACCCACACAGACCAGTATTTACAGTTTGACTCCCATCACCCTCTGGAGCACAAGTTAGGAGTCATCAGGACTCTGTACCACAGAGCAGACAGCGTCCCCACTAACGCAGGAGCCAGACAGAAGGAGAAATCACACACAAAACAGGCTCTAGAGAAATGTGGAGATCAACATCATCAGGTCAGGACTCTGCAGTCTACACTCATCTCCAGGCCAGCGGTCACTCTTTCAGGGATGAAGATGTTCACATCCTTGATAGAGAGGAACGATGGTTTGAGAGAGGAGTAAAGGAGGCCATCTTTGTGAAAAGAAACCGCCCATCATTAAACAGGGGTGGAGGCCTCCGAGTTCAACTGTCCCCCTCCTACAATGCTGTGATTGCTGGTATCACTCAGCCCTCTGTGAATAGCAAACATCCTTAAGGAACCTTCAAGCTGCTCATGCCAAGGATTCAACAGGCATGGGGAGTTCCCTCTGGAACTGGTTTTCCTCTGGACCATGGTGGCACCTCCTCCTGAAAATCTGTACACCACTTCTAACTATATTGTTTCTTTTGTATTCTTTTCACTTGTGCAATACCATGTCTGAAACACATGATGATGAAAGCTTTTACAAGTGTTCTGATCAGCCTACACCAAGCCCATTTAGAGTTAAATGAAGAGGATTACACTCCACTGAAGCCAGTGAGAAACAATGTGTTGTGGTGGACCACTAGGGGGCTCTGCTCACACCCAGTGGACCGAATGTATTACAGGATGCTTTTATTGTGAAAGGTCCAGAGGACCGGATGTTATGTGGGTATATAAAGCAGTGTTGGGCGGGTTCCCGCCAGTTTAGTAGGAGTTGATTAAAAGGTGAAGTTCTGCAGCCTGTCTCCTGTGTCGTCTCTTCACCTCCTCTTACACTGGTGACCCTCGTGAACTGAATATGTCGACATCTGACGCTTCAGCCAGCTCTCTTCAGCTGTCTACTGCTGTGGAACCTACACAGGCGGCCCCGCTCGCTTTTTCGGTGGCCGTTAAAATCCCGGACTTCTGGCTGCACGCGCCTCAGTCGTGGTTCGCCCACATCGAATCACAGTTTGCTCTTCGCGGGATTTCTGTTGACGACACCAAATACCACCATGTGGTTGCTTCGCTGGATCCGCTGACAACCCAGCGGGTAATGAGCCTACTACAAAACCCTCCTGCACAAGGAAAGTACGACGCCCTCAAGAAGCTTCTTCTGCGGCGCTACACACTCTCAGAGGCGGAGCGCGCTGAGAAACTATTTTCCTTCTCCGGTTTGGGTGACGGAACAGCTCTCGAGCTCGTGGAGAGCATGTTGTCCTTGCGGGGATCAGACGACTGCGAGTTCCTCTTCCGCCACCTCGTCCTCCGCCAGCTTCCAGCTCCTGTGCGAACCGCCCTGGCCAACTCCCCGTTTCTGCAGGAGAAGGATTACCGCTCGCTGGCCGAAGAAGCCGACCGCATCATTCTAACCACGAGGACCTTCGCGGTACAGGCGGTGGTCCCGGGATCTCCAGCAGCGCCCGAGTTTCGAGCGACGCACACAGCGCCGGACGAGCCAGCGGTGGTGGCAGGAGTCACTAGCCGCAGGCGGGCAGGTCCAGTTCTTTGTTTCTACCACGCGCGTTTTGGCGCCAAAGCACGACGGTGCGTCCCGCCGTGCAGCTTCAAGCCGCAGGGAAACGAGACCGCCAACAGCCGCTAGCAGTCGCAGCCGTTGGCGAGAAGGAAAGGCTGCTTTTCATCGAGGACTCGAAGTCAGGGAGGCGGTTCCTGGTGGACTCGGGGTCGCAGAGGAGCCTCGTCCCCCCGACTGGCTCCGACAGGTTGGCTGAAGGCTGCGGGCCACAGCTAACCGCGGCGAATGGCTCTCCCGTCAAGACGTTTGGCGAAAGGTTGGTGACTGTGCGTTTCCATGAACGGGACTTCCGGTGGAACTTTGTGGTAGCTGCTAGCTCGGTCCCTATTTTAGGGGCTGATTTTCTTTGTGCTCACGGGCTCCTTGTTGACATTGCTAACAGACGTTTGATCGACGCTGTGTCTTTTTCGTCACTGCCTTGTAAGACGCGAGGAGCTGGGCCTTTAATACATGCTAACTTTTTAGCTTCGGGTAATGTGTTTCAACGTTTATTGTCTGAGTTTCCCTCGCTGACTGTTCCTGATTTTGCAACCACAAACACAAAACATGGGGTCGAACATTATTCATTCAATTCATTCAACCTTTATTTAGTCAGGTAAATATTTTGAACCTCATGGGCTCATTTACGAAAGCGACCTGCTAAAACTAAAGAACAATGAACAGCAGTGGTATAATTTCCTTAAACAATAAACAATAAACAAACAAACAATAAACAACAATTATATTCCCACAAAGGGGCCCCCGGTGTTCGCACGTGCACGCCGCCTCGATGCTACTAAGCTAGCAATCGCACAGGAAGAGTTTGCTAACATGGAGCGTTTAGGCATCGTGCAGCGCTCAAACAGTCCGTGGGCCTCCCCCCTCCACATGGTGCCCAAGGCAGATGGCAAATGGCGGCCATGTGGAGATTTCCGCCGCCTCAATAACATCACAGAGAACGATCGTTATCCCATCCCCCACATCCAGGATTTTTCAGTGCACCTGGCTGGGACCTCCATTTTTTCTAAAGTAGATTTAGTACGGGGATACCACCAGGTTCCTGTGCATGTGGAGGATGTCCCTAAGACCGCTGTTATCACGCCTTTCGGCCTGTTTGAGTTTTTGCGCATGCCTTTTGGTCTTAAAGGTGCAGCACAAACATTTCAGCGGTTGATGGATTCAGTCCTAAGGGGTCTGTCCTTCGTATTTGTGTACTTGGACGACATCCTGGTGGCTAGCAGCTCGGCTGAGCAGCACCTGTCCCACCTCCGTGAGGTTTTTCAGCGCCTGGCAGCACATGGCCTGATTGTAAACACAGCGAAATGCCAATTTGGGCTGCCAGTCATTGACTTTTTGGGCCACCGCATTTCCGCAAGTGGCGCCGTCCCGTTACCAAACAAAGTGCAGGCGGTGTCAGATTTCCCACAGCCCCAGTCTGTTAAAGCGCTACAAGAGTTTTTGGGAATGGTTAACTTCTATAACCGTTTCCTCCCCAGGGCAGCACAACTGCTGAGTCCGCTCTATAGAGCGCTGAAAAAGAAAAAGCCCAACGACAGCGTGGACTGGACACCAGAACGCCTACAGGCATTTGGTGATGCTAAAGCTGCACTGGCCACTGCTGCCCTTTTGGCCCATCCATCCCCAGCGGCGCAAATAGCTTTAACAACCGACGCATCTGATGTTGCGGTGGGGGCTGTGTTAGAACAGCAGGTTTCCGGGGTTTGGCAGCCGCTTGCATTTTTCAGCCGTACGCTGCGGGACAATGAGCTGAAATACAGTGTTTTTGACAGAGAGTTGCTGGCGCTTTACCTGGCTACACGCCATTTCAGGTTTTTCCTGGAAGGCCGCCAGTTCACTGCATACGTTGACCACAAACCCCTGGTGTTTGCTATGTCAAAAATTTCTGACCCCTGGTCTGCTCGCCAGCAACGCCACCTCGCAGCGGTGTCTGAATTTACTACAGACATTCAGCATGTGGCTGGAAAATCCAATGTGGTGGCTGACTGTCTCTCCCGGGTGCTGATCGCTCCCGTGTACGTTGGCATCGATTTTTCTGCTATGGCTGCGGACCAACGTAGCGACGCAGAAATACTCGAGCTCCAGTCCGGCCCCACAGGCCTCGAGTTGGAGGAAAGGCGGGTGAATGACGGAGGTCCTCTCCTGCTCTGTGACGTATCTACGGGCAGGCCCCGCCCCCTGGTTCCAGTTTCATGGCGACGCCGCGTTTTTGACTCCTTACATTCCCTTTCTCACCCAGGTGTTAGAGCCTCTGTGAAACTGGTCAGCTCAAAGTTTGTTTGGCCCGGTCTGCGTAAAGCAGTTAAGGAGTGGGCAGCAGCGTGTGTTCCATGCCAGCGTGCTAAGGTCAACAGGCACACCAAAGCACCGTTGGAACCTTTCCCCATCCCAAGTCGGCGGTTTGATCATGTGCACGTAGACCTAGTAGGCCCTCTGCCTCCATCACAGGGTTTTACTCATCTGCTGACTATGATAGACCGGACCACCAGGTGGCCAGAGGTGGTTCCTCTGACGTCCACAACATCTGCAGTGGTGGCCCGGGCCTTTTTGTCTACCTGGGTTGCACGTTTCGGCCCCCCTTCAGACATTACATCGGACAGGGGCCCGCAGTTTGTTTCGGAGCTTTGGTCTACCATGGCCAAGGGTCTGGGGACTAACGTTCACAGGACCACCGCTTACAACCCCCAAGCTAATGGTTTGTGTGAACGGTTTCACAGGTCATTGAAAGCTGCACTTCGTGCTGCATTGACCGGTGACAACTGGATTGACCGCCTTCCCTGGGTTTTGTTGGGGTTGCGTACCGCAACCAAAGAAGACCTGAGCTCTTCCCCGGCTGAAATGGTTTACGGTCAGCCTGTGCGCGTCCCCGGTGAGTTTTTACCTGAGGTACCCTCACCACAGTTCGCTCCACCGTTGCTCCATCTTTCACCTCAGGAGGCCCCTTTTCGTGTCCCCGGTCCGGTACACCATTGTTTACCGCAGTCATTTGTCCCTAAGAGTCTGGAGTCCTCTAAATTTGTTTTTGTCAAACACAATGCACACAGGACACCACTACAGCCTTTGTATGATGGACCGTTTCGAGTTCTTCAACCAGGTCCGAAACATTTCATTTTGGATTTAGGGGGTCGTACTGAGACTGTCTGTATTGATAGGCTTAAACCAGCTCATGTTATGTCAGATGATCAGGTTGTTACGGCCCAAGCTCCTCGCAGAGGCAGACCTCCATCCACATTATTAACGGACGGCGGTCCTTCTTCCGGAAACTCTCAACGTCCATTGGAGCCCGAATCTTCTGCAGACCCTCCTCGTAGCCCTCCACTTCATCAGACTGGTTCTGCAGGGCCCAGGTTCAGCCGTTCTGGTCGTTTGATCAAACCTAAAATGCGGGACTAGTGATGGACCTTACTGGGTGTTCTGGGGGGGCGTGTGTGGTGGACCACTAGGGGGCTCTACTCACACCCAGTGGACCGAATGTATTACAGGATGCTTTTATTGTGAAAGGTCCAGAGGACCGGATGTTATGTGGGTATATAAAGCAGTGTTGGGCGGGTTCCCGCCAGTTTAGTAGGAGTTGATTAAAAGGTGAAGTTCTGCAGCCTGTCTCCTGTGTCGTCTCTTCACCTCCTCTTACAGTGTGGTAATTACCCACGTCGATGGCGGCTGAGCAGAGAGGATGTTTGTAGTCGGGCTCCTGCCTGTACTACCTCCAAAAGGAGTATTTGGAGAGCTTGTACTCGCAGTTTTTTGCGCTGGATGTGCAGAGAGGAGCGCTGAAAAAGCTGCGGAAATTGGACTGGAGCATGCGATCCAGAATTATGAATCTACAAGCCAACGTGTCCATGAGTTTTTGCCGAGAGTTAGCCTAGCATAGCTACAAACCGGGCTAATCAAAGCAAACCGAGCTGGGTCACCGTAACCGGGTGCCATAGCTGCGGGCTTAGTGATGAAATAAACCGGAAAAATACGCTGGTTGTTACGAAGAAACGCGGGCCGGCAAGCTGGAGGTGCTTTGTTGCAGCGAAAGAACAAAACAAAGCTGGGAGTGGAAGCTACAGGCTACAAGCTAACGCTAGCCATGTGCTACTGATAAAAGCTAATGCGGCAAAACACCACGGAGTTGGGGATTGTTGCTACGGGCTGAAAATCTGTAGTCTGTGAACTGGTGAGGCCAGAGAGGCAGTGGAGTGCTGCTGTGGGACAATAAATTACATCCAGGCCCCAGATGGACGAGAGCTGAGCTGAACTGGTTGCTGGTGGACAGGACCTGCGCTAAGCTGTTTGCTGTGGACGGGAGCAGTGCAGCAAGCTGGTTGTTGTTGGACGTGAGCAGAGCAACGAGTGAATTGCTGTCGGACGGGAGCAGTGCAGCAAGCTGGTTGTTGTTGGACGTGAGCGGAGCAACGAGTGAGTTGTTGTTGGACGGGAGCAGAGAAATAAGCTGGTTGCTGCTTGACGTGAGCAGAGCAACAAGCTGGTTGCTACTGGACGGGAGCAGTGCAGCAGGCTGGTTGCTGTTGGACGGGAACAGTGCAGCAAGCTGATTGTGCGTGAGCGGAGCGGCGAGTGAGTTGCTGTTGGACGGGAAGCAGGCTGGTTACTGTTGGACATGAGCGGAGCGGCGAGCGAGTTGCTGTGGACGGGAGCAGAGCAGCGAGCGAGTTGCTGTGTACGGGAGCGGATCGGCGAGCGAGTTGCTGTGGAACAGTGAATTTCTGTGTCCAGACCAGAAGAAGCAGGCAAGATGAGTCCTGGGAAAACAAAGAAAACGGAGCAGCAGAGACAGGAGTCGGCGAGTAAAAAATCGGTGGATAAAAATCTGGAGTTAATGGAGGAATTGAAAAATGCAGTAAACGTTCTCACTGTGGAACTTGCAAGTTTTAGAGCTGAGCAAAAAATCTTTAATCAACTGGTAGAGGAGATGAAACAAATGAAAGCTCAGGAGGTCATCAGAGAAGAACGATTAGCTCAATTGGAACAAAAGTGTGAGGACATGGAACAATACATAAGAGGTGAGAATATGGTCATTTCTGGACTCGAGATTAAACGCAGAACATATGCAGAAGTAACTGCAGATGTTACCACGACTGAAGACGGACCACCAGAACAACTGCAGTCTCTGGAGAATCAGGTAGTCACTTTCTTAATCCAGCGCAAAAAACTGCGAGTACAAGCTCTCCAAATACTCCTTTTGGAGTATGTTTTGAGAAACTGGTCATGTCCCACATCAAGGCAACCGTCAACATCAATGAGGACCCTCATCAATACGCATACCGTGAGAACCGATCAACAGAGGACGCCATTTCTTCCGTGGTCCACACTGCTCTCACCCACCTGGATCAGAAGGACTCATACGTGCGTCTGCTCTTTGTGGACTTCACATCTGCCTTCAACACCATGATCCCCCAAACTCTGATAGACAAACTATCTACACTTGGACTAAGCCCCTCTATTTGTAACTGGATACTAGACTTCTTAACAGACAGACCACAGTCCGTGAAGATCCACAACTTCTCCTCCTCCACCATAACCCTCAGCACTGGCTCTCCTCAGGGATGTGTGCTGAGCCCCCTTCTGTTCACTCTGCTCACATATGATTGTACAGCCACACTTCCAGGCTGTCATATTGTTAAGTTTGCAGATGATACAGCGGTGGTGGGATGCATCACAAACAATGATGAGTCCAGCTACAGACAGGAGGTGGAACATCTGGAGAGCTGGTGCAAAGAGAACAATCTTCACATGAATGTGAAGAAGACAAAGGAGATGATTGTGGACTTCAGAAGGAACAAACACACCCATGCCCCACTGATAATAGGTGGGTCTGCAGTGGAAGTGGTCTCCAGCTACAAATACCTGGGTGTACACTTGAATGATAACCTCAGCTGGAGCAACAACACCACCAGCCTGATCAAGAAAGGTCATCAGAGACTCTACTTCCTCAGACGGCTGAGACGAGCCGGCCTGAGCAGCCCAGTTCTCACCTCGTTCTACAGGTGTGCAGTGGAGAGCATCCTGTGCTCCAGCATCAACGTGTGGCATGGAGGCTGCACAGTTGAAGAAAGAAAAGCTCTGCAGAGAGTGGTGAAGGCTGCACAGAAGTCTGTTGGAGTCAGTCTCCCCACCATCACAGACATTTACACCTCTAGATGCAGGAAAAGAGCCACCTGTATCATGAAAGACCTCACTCATCCAGCACACTCACTCTTTGCCCCACTCCCCTCAGGACGGAGGTTGAGGAGCATCAAGTGTAGAACCACTAGACTGAGGAACAGCTTCTACCCTGAGGCTGTTAGACTCATGAATAAATAAAAATAAAATTAAAATAAACACTGCAAAATATCACATCATGGTGATGCTGATATGTTTTCTTGTTGCTGTGTTCATCTGTGACCATCTGTGACCATCTGCTCATACAAACTCATGTTCGTGCTGCTGTTTATTCCCACTATATTAGGCTTAGTGTATTACTAGTTGATGTTTTTCTTAGTTAGTTCTCGATGTTATTACTGTTTTTCTCTTTCATTTGTTGTTGGATGTAACTGGGACCTCGTGTACATAATCTCGTTTTCATCTCATGTACCACATGCGGTGCAAATGACAATAAAGACTCTCTGACTCTGACTCTGACTTAAATGACAAAGGCATTAACATTAAACGTGATGACATTTCCACCTGTTACACACTGCCCAATAGAGTTAACAAAAATAAACCATCAGTAGTCGTGAGATTCATTGGAAGGAATCAAAGAAACAGGGTAATGATGCAGTCAAAGAAACTCGCAAAAACTGATGTCTTCATGAATGAACACCTAACTAAAAAAAACGCAAACATTGCACATGCAGCAAGGTGGTTGAAAAAGAATGGAAAAATAAAAAAAACTTGGACAAGAAACGGAAACATCTGGATCAAAGTACATGAAAATTCTCAAGCTAAAATAATAAAAGAACTGAAAGACTTAGACACATTTTGATGAGCTCAAAAATGACAAATCACCAATCACTATCACATGTTCATACACAAAAATTGACAAAAATGAACAAACAAACAAATACATTAAAACATGACGGCAACAAACGAAGACTCAGAATTTAAAATATACAATGTTGAAGATATGGTTGATGCAAACTTTTATCCTGCTATAAAAGACTGTGAATACTATAATGAAGAAAAGTTTAATGACATCAATATAACAAATGGAGATCTCTCTATTATTCACATCAATAGTAGAAGTATAAATGCAAATATATCCAAAATAACAGATTATTTAAAACAGTTAAACAGAACTTTTACATTAATAGCACTGTCAGAGACATGGCTTAATGATGAAAACAAAAATAATGTTCACATCGAAGGATATGAATTATATCATTTAAACAGAAACAATAAAAAAGGTGGTGGAGTAGCTCTATTTGTCAAAAATGAAATAAAGTGTAGAATAATTAAAGAAATGTCAATAATTGTTGACAATCTTATGGAAATAATAACAATAGAAATATTAAACGAAAATGCTAAAAACATATCCATAAGTTGTGTATATCGATCACCAGGATCAAATATAGAAATATTCACCGATAAAATCATACAACTACTGGAAAAGAGTTTAAATAAAAAAGTTTTCTTGTGTGGAGACTTTAATATTGACCTGGGAAATAAAACGGATTCAAATAACATCAGCACATTTCTAAATTCAATGTATAGTTTAAATCTTTATCCGTTAATATCAAAACCAACAAGAATTACAACTCATAGTGCTACGATAATTGACAACATTTTCACAAATATAACTAATGGGGATATGACAGGTGGTATCTTAACAACTGATTTAAGTGATCATTTACCAGTTTTCACTATCTACAGAAATGATCAAAACATTACAAAAGAAGTTACAATTAAGAAAAAAATAATAAACACATCAAAAAAAGCTATGGATCAATTAAAAGACGATTTACAGAAGCAAAACTGGAAGGACGTGTATATTGATGATGTTAACAGATCATATGATGAATTTATGAACATTTTAGAAGCAAAATGATATTTTATATCGATGTGTTTGCACCTTTGACGGTGTACAGGGTTCTTTGATAGAGCTATTGCTCCTTGGTTATCCCCAAATATTGTCACTGGCATGCATACACAGTCTTTGTCCATTGCACTTAAGAGCTGTATAAGGTAAAGACTTTCCTGTGCGGTTGCTGCCAGCGCCATATATTCTGCCTCACATGTTGATAAAGCCACTGTTTGCTGCTTCTTTGACTTCCATGAAATAACAGGTCCATTTTTGTTAAGGCTGAAACAATACCCTGTAGTGCTTCTCCTGTCACTTTGTTCTCCTGCCCAGTCTGCATCACTATATGCTACAAGTTGAAGTTTCTCTTCACACCTTTTATAGCATAAGCTGTTATCCATGGTCCCTTTCAGATACCTCAGCACATGTTTAGCTGCGATCAGGTTACATTCTCTTGGTTGAGCTAAACACTGTGAAAGTTTGCCCACAATCCAGCTAAGATCAGGTCTTGTGCATGTCATAACATAAATCAAACTTCCTACAAGCTCACGATAATGTCTCGGGTCAACAAGTTTACTCTCACACTCAAAGTTTAACTTCTGTTCACATGGGGTGCACCTCGTGTTACATTCAGACATACCAAATCTTTCAAGAATTTTCTGTATGTACATCTTTTGGTTCATTTTTACTTCACCGTCTGTTTGTGTAAAGTCAATACCCAAGAAATATTTAAGTGTCCCCATATCTTTCATTTTGAACCTTGTTTTCAGCATTTCTTTTACTCTGTTTATCAAAAGATCATCATTTGCTGCTATGATGAGGTCATCTACCCAAAAAATAACAATTATTCTCTCATTTATGTTTTGTCTTGTATAAACACAGTGATCAGCAGGATTCTGTATGAAACCGTTTTCATCCAAAAAGTCATGGAGCATTTTATACCAGTTGCGTCCTGATTGTTTTAAACCATACAATGATTTGTTTAATTTACACACTAGTCTTTCATTTGTGTTGACTTCAAAACCCTCAGGCTGCTCCACGTATACCTCACAGTCAATAGGAGCATGTAAATAGGCCGTCTTAACATCCATTTGATGTAACTTTAGATCATACTGAGCTGCCATTTGCATTAAGCTGCGTACAGACGTCATACTTGCTGTTGGTGCGAATGTTTCTTTATAATCTATACCAGCTACTTGACTGTATCCTTTCGCTACATATCTGGCCTTATAGGTTTCAGTTCCATCTATGTTATTCTTAATCGTGAAGACCCATCTACCCCCCACTGCATTTTTATTCTCCGGCAGTCTGGTCAGTGTAAATGTTTCGTTCTCTGTTAAGGATTCCATTTCTTCTTTCATTGCTTCTATCCATTTTTCAGCTTTAGGTGAATTTATTGCTTCTCTGTAATTTTGTGGTGTACTAAACACTGAACGATAACAATAGTCAACATTTATCTCTTCATCATCAGCACTCCCAGCCATACATTCATAATCTTTTAGATATGCTGGTGCTTTTCTTTCTCTTTCAGAACGTCGTAGACCAGGTTCATTTGCATTTTGTTCATCACTTGTGCTTTCTTCTTCTGAAATAGGTTCAGATGAGACTTCTTGTGTTTCCTGTCTAACACTTGTGCTCTCTACACTCACTGCAGGCTCAGTAGAACTCCCATGTGCTCCCTGTGGCACCTGGTGTTCTGCTCTTAATTCTGACCTCACAGGGATAGTTCTTCTATATCTAAAAACATCATCAAACATGTCAGGATCATCCTGAGTTTGCCTTTCATTCATATCCTGAGTCTGCCATTCATTCATATTATGAGTTTGCCATTCATTCATATTTTGAGTCTGCCATTCATTCATAGTTTGCGATACAAATTTAACCAGTCGATGTTTGAGGATTTTTCCTGTGTTTGGGTAATAGACTAAATATGCAGGGCTGTACTTATCATAACCCACAAAGATACCTTTTTCACACCTTGGATCTAGCTTTTTCTTAATTTGTCTATATGTATAGCACACACACCCAAATTCTTTCATTTTAGAAAGGTCAGGCACCTTTCCTGTCAGCAGGTAATATGGAGTTTGTTTCAAACGGTTGTTAAAACACCTGTTTCTAATTACTGCAGAAGCCATTACAGCATAAGTCCACAACTCTTTAGGTAGATTACTTTCTATCAACATACATCTTGCCATTTCAAACAATGTTCTCCAGCTTCTTTCAGCTGTGCCGTTCTGATGCGGTGAATAAGGTGCAGATGTTTCATGTCTGATAGAATTTTTACTCATTAAAGACTGAAAGTCTTTTGACGTGAACTCTGTACCATTATCGGATCTAATGCATTTTATTTTACCATATGGGGCAACATCTGCAATAAACCTCTCGGTAGCTCTAGTCGTGTCACTCTTGGCTTTAAGAAAATAAACAAATATTGTACCAGAATAGTCATCTGTAAATGCTATTGTGTACCTGAAACCGCCTTTTGCAGCAGGCTCAATAGGACCAGCTAAATCTGTATGAACTAATTCAAGAGCACTTTCTGCTTTTGCATCAGCTTGTCTGTTTCTGCTTTGACAAAATTTACCCAAGATGCAAGTCTCACAGTCTAGATTCGTTTTATCACCCTTCCCTTTAATCTTCATGCCTTTTACCACTTTTTCTAATTTTAGCAGGTCTTGGAAATTACAGTGGCCTAAAATTTTGTGCCACTCCTGAATGTCATAACAACCTGAAATCACATTACTTTGTTCATCCTCATAATTTTCATCATTTTTATTGTCATTGTCAAATGTGTCTAGATAATAAAGTCTATCATAGACACTAATGTCAAACCTTGTACCGTCCTGGGCGATGAGTTGACTGCATTCTTGGCTGAAGTTGACTGAGGCCCCCCTGGACGTCGCCGCCTTCACAGAAAAGATGTCTTGTGGGTACGTTGGGACGTATAACGCCCGTTTGATCTCCACCTTCCTCCTTCGTCCTTGTGTGTCCCGCAGCCAGACCTCCGCGTCACCTCTCTTCACCGCCACACCATTCGTCCTCGTCCCGTCAGCGAGCTCGATGAAGTGTTGTCCTGGTTCAAACGTGTCATCCCAGCGTTTGAACCTGTTAACATCAGTGACGATGTGTGATGTTGCTCCGGTGTCCACCATCAGGCCTCTCTGTTTCCGTCCGCTGATCTGTGCGTCGTTTGTCCTGAATGCGAATGAGTGGTCATCCTCCACTTCATCGGTCGCTTGGTTTACATTTTCCATCTTCTTTCGCCAACAGTTACTCTCTGCATGACGTGGACTCGTACACACACGGCACCACTGTCGCTGCGTTTTATTCTTTGGACACTGCCTTGCTCTGTGTCCCCCCAGTCCACAGCTGTAACAGATGAGCTCCTCGTTTCCTCCTCGTCTTCGCACTGTTCTGCTCCTGTAGCTTCTCGGCTTCACCTTCAGCTCCTTTAGCGTTTGCTGCAGCTGCGGAGCTCTGCTCTGCTCTTTGGTGGCGTCCCGTTCTGAAGAGATTCTCATGAGCTCGTAGCTCCGTTCGTCTCCGTCGGAGCATAAACTTTGCCAGCGACCTTCCTTGTCCCCCCTGGGCCCATAACCTGTTAGATTCGCCATCTTAGGGCAGGTTAGGTCGGACAAAGAATGGTTCAGGATTCAGCATTCAGTTTAGGAGGTTTATTTCTCGCAGGAAAGCCATCAGATACATACAGACTTTTCATCCATTCCAATCAACTCAGCTGCGTCAATACCACGCCTTAAATAGTCCCTTGCTGATGACGTACGTGAAGAGCGTTCAATACCTCACGTGACTAATCTCAACACATGAAAATTCCTTCGTGGCGGCAGCCATTTTAACTGACGACGTCAGTCGACGTCGTTCAAAACTCCGCCTTCTGTTCTCTGATTGCTCAGGAACACTTCTGATATAACGTCAGCTAAGAAATATATTTTTCTCAGCAAAGAAATAATAGTTTTTTACCTTGTTTTCATGAAAATTCCTTCGTGGCGGCAGCCATTTTAACTGACGGCGTCAGTCGACGTCGTTCAAAACTCCGCCTTCTGCTCTCTGATTGGTCCGGTCAAAAATCTACCGGAGAAATCCTTGTCTATGAGAGAAGTCCCAGACCCTAGTACAAAGCGAAGTGAAGGACAAGGGTCTGGTTTTAACCAGGCTAAGGCATTAGCTTGTCAGTACCTTTTATTTACTTCTCTCCTTCTTCTCCTTCTACTACACACAGGTTAAAATGCTCTCTGGTGTCAAAGTACAATGACTGAATAGACAACATATTTCCCCCTTGTTTAAGAAACTTA
>JBBPBX010031939.1:0-34198 GCA_038048925.1 Garcialebias charrua | reverse complement strand
TGAAAGAAAGAAACTCGAAGAGCTTGAATTAAAAAACAAGGAAAGGCTTGCAAAACAAGAAGCAGAGAACGCTGAAACTCAAAGAGCATTAGAGCAAAGGAGAAGAGAGCTTGAACGTTTAGAAACTGTAAAGCAAATGAACGCTGCCAAAGCACGGCTGAAAGTGTATGAGCAAGAATGCAACTCAGATGATGAAATATCAGGGCTTCTGCATGATACGAGCAACCCAAGAAGGATCACATCAAATCCAATAAGCCCGCCTGAACCAAAGCTTGCATCTTCAAACCTCAATCCAAGTGCACAACCATTTATTGGGTCACAAGTCACCTCAAGTCAGCAACCTAGTTATGCCACACAAGAAGATGGAATAACTGTACTAGCTAAGGTTTTAGCAGAGTCCATTAACCTTAGCCGTCTACCAGTTCCAGAACCCGCTGTTTTCAGTGGTGATCCTATCAAGTACAAGGACTGGAAAATTTCTTTTCAAATGCTTATTGAAAGAAAGAACATCCCAGTAAGTGAAAAGATTTACTATCTTCGAAAGTATGTTGGTGGTCCCGCAAGAAAGGCTATCGAAGGTTACTTCCTGCTGGAAACAGATTTGGCATACCACACAGCTTGGAACACTCTGGAGGAAAGATATGGAAGTTCATTTATGATCGCCAAAGCCTTCAGAGATAAGCTTTCATCATGGCCGAAAATTGGACCAAGGGACAGTACTGAACTAAGAGAGTTCTCAGACTTTCTCAGGAGCTGTGAAGCAGCAATGTCTCAGATAACAAGTCTTGAGGTTCTAAATGACTGTAGTGAGAACCAGAGAATGCTCAGCAAGCTTCCTGATTGGCTTACAGCAAGATGGAATAGAAAAGTCATTCAGATTGAAGAGGAGTATGGTTCATTTCCAACATTTAGCAACTTTGTTGACTTTATCACAAGAGAGGCCAAGATAGCGTGCAACCCAGTGACATCGCTACATGCGCTTAAAGCAAATGACTCAGAGAAGCTGAAACCCTTAAAGGCTCAAAGTGTTGGAGCAAAGGTGTTTGCAAGCAGCTCAGAAGAGAAAACAGAAACAAACAAATGTGTATTCTGTGAAAAATTAAATCACAACATTCACACATGTCGAAAGTTTATGGAAAAGACGCTAGTTGAAAGAGTGGAGTTTGTGAAGCTAAAAGGACTGTGTTTTGGATGTCTCAGCTTTGGACACCTGTCTAAGAAATGTGAAAGAAGAAATATCTGTAACACCTGCAAGGGAAAACACCCAACGTGCCTACATGAAGAACGAGACAAAGAATTCAAAAGAAATAAGGACAGAGATAAAGAACAAAGAGAAATTAAAGGGATGAAAGAAGCCAGGGAAACCAAACAAACCAAAGAACAAAGTAAAGAAACTTTAAGTGAGGCAATCTCAAACCGTGTGATCCAAGGTGACAAGAGTGATCTCACATCTACAGTGATTCCAGTTTGGTTATCCACAGTAAGCAACCCAGAACAAGAAATGCTAGTATACGCCCTTCTGGACACTCAGAGCGACACTACATTTGTTTTGCAAGAAAAGGCAGACGTTCTGGATACAGAAAAGAGAGATGTAAAGTTAAAGCTCTCTACATTGTCATACAAAGAGGAAGTTGTTCCAAGTCAAAGGATCTCAGGGCTACAAATCAGAGGTTTCTACTCATCAAAGAAAATCTCCCTTCCTACTACATACACAAGAGAGTTCATCCCTGCCAATTTAAACCATATTCCCACACCCAAGACGGCGAGAGCATGGCCACATTTGGAGCACCTCGCTGATGAAATAGCACCTCTAATTGAATGCGATGTTGGTCTGCTGATAGGTTATAACTGTTCACAAGCACTGGTACCTAGAGCAGTTGTGTCAGGAAAAGACAATGAGCCTTTTGGCCAAAAGACAGATCTCGGCTGGACAATAGTTGGAGGTGTTGATCCTTGTGTGAACTATGGAGACATTATTGGATGCAGTCACAGGAGTATTGTCAAAGAAGTGCACTACGTTTGTCGCACCCAAGTCAAAGAAGTTGTCACACCATCAGATGCGATCAAAGTGATTGAGGCTGATTTCAATGAAAAGAAAGTGGAAGATTCTCACCTCTCTCAAGAGGATTTACGCTTCATTTCAACAAGTTTTCTCGGGCAAGAAGATCTTCCCAATAAAGAGGCTAAGGTGGGAGAACTTCAATCAGAGGACCCCAAAGTATGCAAAGAAGTTGTACAGCATACGTCGTCAAGGGTGGATTCTCTGGCAGAACGTTTTGTGAAATTCTCCAGCTGGTCAAAACTAGTCAAGGCTATTGCAAGACTTATGAGATTTGGAAGAGAGTTCAAGAAGAAGCAAATAAAAACCCATGAAGCCACAAGTCTTGAAGAAAGACAAGAAGCTGAACTTAGAATCATAACCATGGTACAAGGGTCAGTCTTCTCCAAAGAAATCAAGGAACTTCAGTCCCGAAAAGAGTTAACTGAAGACAAGACAAACAGACTCTATCGACTCAATCCCTTCCTGGACCACAAAGGAGTCCTCCGAGTGGGAGGTAGATTAGAGCAAGCTACGTTACATCCACACGTCAAGTATCCAGCTATTTTACCAAAGAACAACCACGTCACAAGGTTGCTGATCGATCACTATCATCAGCGAGTGAAACATCAAGGTCGAGGCATGACAATAAATGAGCTAAGAGCAAACGGCATTTGGATAGTTGGATGTAGTCGAGCAGTAGGCTCCTATATCTACAGCTGTATGAAATGCAGGAAATTCAGACGTGAGACTACAGCAAAGACTAAATGGCAAAGAACAAGGAGAAATGCTAAAGTCAACGACATAGTGATCGTGCAAGATGACACAGCGCCTAGAAACAAGTGGAAACTCGCTAAGGTCACAGCGGTGTATCCAAGTGAAGATGGATGTGTTCGCAAGGTGCAGCAGTTGATCAGTGACTCTGCATTAGATTGTCATGGAAAGAGACTCACTAAACAAGTACATTTGGACAGGCCTATTCATAAGACAGTTACACTGCTAGAGGCAGAATAGACCCACTCACAAGTTCATAATAGAGTTATAATAGAAATCACAAGTGATTTGGTGGGAGTGTAGCTGCCATCAAGGGCAGATCTCATTTTATGCATTATTCAATATTCAGTTAAAGAGAGCAATAAATATTAGTGTTTAATATAAAACATTTAATAATCGATAAGTAACAACTTTCAGTAATTTATGTTGTTAAGGTTCATTTTTTGTGTTAAAATGCATTGAAATGTATGGGGGAACGTATATTTTGTTCCGCATGCCACGTTGTTTCCCTTGGAGTAAGATTGATTGACACAGTTGCCATGGAAACCGTTAGAGAACCGTTACTGCAGAAGAGACTACTACAAGAAGTTCCCCCTGAAGACAAAGGGGTGTTTTACGTTTCTTTTTGTAAGAAGAAGCTGTAGAAAATCGTCTTTATTCCTCTGGAGTTAATGTGGCCAATGAGGTATGATTTATTGTTTTATTTGTGTATTTTACAGTACAGTATTTGTCTTTTATTTCTGTAAATCTTTATTTGCCGTGAACTAATTTAGGTCTGTGTTTCTTTTTAGTTCTGACGGCATTTATGGGGCATTAAGTTAAGTTGTCTACAATAAATGTCTGTTAAAACCCAAGAACAACGTTGATCCATAACTGAACTCGAGAGGAGTAACACAAAGACTCACTGCAGAAAAACCAAATTATACCCATTTCATTGACTCATGGACTGGGAAGATGTCTGAAAGAGATAGTGACTGAAAAAAGTATGTGGTGGACATATTCAACATATAATTTTGTCATGCATGTTTCTTTGTTATTTTCCTGCCAGCGACAGATGCTATCTCAGTTTGTGCCATGAATTTACCTGAATTGACAACATTTCATGGTTTCTGTGAAGTTTATAGGAACACCAGTTCAAGTCAATTCAATTCAGTTCAGTTTATTTATATAGCGCCAAGTCACAACAGAAGTTGTTTCATGGCACTGAACAAATACAGTCACATACATAAAAAAATCAATTAGTAACATTATTTATCTAAGGTAGGGTAGGGTAGCCAGCAGATTGTGTTGGGTCTTTGTTTCATTGCAGAGAGACAGAGCAGGTACACGTAAGAGGACAGACGGAATAGGACCATGGATCGTGACACCATGGAAGGACAAAGCTCCAATCATGTCAGGTGGGCAGCATTCAGACTAAATACTGATCACTAATGAGGTGAATCAGGAACACCTGCAGACACTTAAATGAGAACCAGGTGCGATCATCACCTACCCCTCCCTCTAAGGATGGCTCCTGACATCCAAGGTAGGAAAGCAGGGCTACACCTCCAACGCCCATGGCAGAGCACAGAAGCATAACAGATCTTCCAACGAGGGAAAACAGACGCCAACGTTCATGGAAGAGCACGGGTGGGCACAGATCTACTACTCAAATGCCCATGAGCACGGAGGGAAAAATGAATCTCTAATTAGGGAAACAGACTGCAACACTCATAGAAGAGCATGGATAGGTACATACAGTATCTACTACTCCAACGGCCATGGAAGAGTGCATAGGGAAAAACAGTTCTCCAACAAGGGAAACGGACTCTAACGACCACAGAAGAGCATGGAAGGGTACAGATCTTCAACTTCAACGACCATGGAAGAGCATTGAGGGGAGCAAAAAAGACTCCAAAGCCCAAGGAAGAGCACGGATGGAACATATCTCCGACGCCCGTGAAAGAGCACGGAGGGTTACAGGAGTTGAACACTTCCAACTCCCATGACAGAACACAGAGGGAGACAGGAGTAGAATGCCTCCTGCTGGGTTCTGGTGGATTTGAGCATTCTGACACAGTCTGGCAGGGTGCAGTGTGCAGGAGGACCAGATCCTGGCGGGGAGGAGCTGGATCCACATTTAGGAGCACTGGACAGCTAAGAAAGATAAAAATGAGAATATAAACCAATACCCCAGGGTGGGGGTGGTGGGGGCTGACAGAGCAGGTACACGTAGGCTGACAGATGGAGCAGGACCATGGATCATGACACCATGGAGGGACAATGCTCCTATCACATCAGGTGGGCAGCATTCAGACTGAATACTGGTCGCTAATGAGGTGAATCAGAAACACCTGCGGACACTTAGATGAGAACCAGGTGAGATTGTGACAGGTACTACATAAACTGTATGTAGGTTCAAGCATGCAACCTTCCCTAATGAGGTGAATCAGAAACACCTGCGGACACTTAGATGAGAACCAGGTGAGATTGTGACAGGTACTACATAAACTGTATGTAGGTTCAAGCATGCAACCTTCCCTCCATTCCATGGAAAATATTTTTCATCCATATAAACTGCTGCTCTTTTTTCTTTTATATGTGCTTTGTGGAAAAGCAAAGGAGAATCCTGCATATCTGCATCTGAGGAGGAAAATACAAGGAAATCTTGAGGCAAGAAAAAGAACAACCCACATATTTCTTTGACTTTGTTCCCATTGTTTGCTTTAAAAAGCTGTTCAAAAGATATGAATCATTCACAAGCATTCCATCTCTATCACTAATGCATGGCTTCTGTCTTGGGTCACTAAATATGGTTAAGATGGTACACACAAAATGGGTCGACAATCAAAGATGTTGGCAGGTTTTAGCAGAAATATTATTTCTAGAAAAGTACATTGGGTCCACACAGGACTATTGTGATATTGTCTTCTACGTTAGTTTGCATTTTTAGGTTGTAGCACACAGTACATTAGTCAATAATACAGCCTGGTATTTACAAGATACTTAATTGGTACCTACAGAAACTGAAAGTTATGCACCATAACTCATGTTCCCTGAAGGAAGGGAACGAGGTGCAACATACTTGCTATGGGAATTGCGCCCCCGCACGATTACCTGAAGGAATACATTCACGCCTTTTACGGCAGGGGACGTCACCCCGCGCCAGAGGTACCGCCCTTTAGGTACTTAGGCGACTGACGCCCCTCCAACTGTCTCCAAAATTGCACTTCACAAGCTTTCAGCATTTAACAGGGCCAGCTATGTTGCATCTCGTTCCCTTCCTTCAGGGAACATGAGTTATGGTGCATAACTTTCAGTTCCCTTTCAGTTCGGTCTCTCGGTGCAACATACTTGCTATGGGAACGTAATTCATTCACGCCCTTGAAATGCTCAGTAAAATGCCTGTTAGTGTGAACGCCTACCCTTGACCAGAAGGCATCACAAAGCTACTTTCTATTGTGTATTTGAAAGAACAGCCTGAGTGACATCACACGCTGTCATGATCCACGTTCATCCTATCTTAGTATTTCATCCTGTCTTAGTATTTCTCTTCACAGTCAAGTCTCAGTAATCAGTACTCTTTTTGCTTTCATGCCCTGCAACTAATTAACCTTGATATCATCCACCTGTTGCAGCCAGTATATAAGTCACAGCCTCACTCCCAAGCTCTGCCAGATTTATGAAAAGGTCATCCTGAGTAGTTATCCAGCCTTCATGTCTCATCTTGCCTTCCTCGTCTCGATCCTGGTCCTGTCTCATGGTTTAAAGATTCCTGCCTGCTCCCCTATTGTTACCGTTTTTGCCTCAGCTCTTCTGGTTTTGACCTCGGACCCCATCTCTGGATTCTGCTCTGTGTTTTTGCCCCTAAACGGATCTATCCACCCATCTGCCTCTTGGAAACCGACCCACGCCTGTGAACCCCGATTAAGTAAGACGCCTTCTCCTCTCCTGTTTAGAGCTCCTGATGCAGTGACCTGCGAAACCTGCTCCAGCCTTCTCTATTTTAATAAACATTTTAAAACTTTTCAGTGTGTTGGCAATTCAGTGAAACTCAAACCCTCAACCATTACAGTAAATCTGGCCACTAAGAGTTTCACGCCAAACACTGAAATCTGTTCTGGACAGAATTTAAAGCAAACAAAACAATCTTGTTTTGTTAACGTTTTTTCATCACAGTCTGGTTTCAGGAACAATACCCAGTCGCCCCCGTGTGGAGAACCAGGAACATCACAGTGTCAAATCATGACACACAAAGAACCTAATTTAACACCTCCTGAGCTATTTAAAGGTGATCCAGAGCAATGTCGTGCATTTTTGACACAATGTGACATCCAATTTGAATTACAACCATCTTCATTCCCATCTGAACGTGCTAAAGTGGCTTATGTGATTTCATTATTATCTGGGCGAGCAAAACTTTGGGGCTGTGCAGAGTGGGAGAGAGACTCTTTAATTTGTCGTAAATATGCTGACTTTTCCCATGAACTAAAAAGAGTTTTTAGTCCCGTCCTCCCAAAGAAAGAGGCAACCAGAGGTTTATTAAGATTAAAACAAGGAAACCGCAGAGTAACTGAACTAATCATTGATTTCCACACAGATGGCAGCAGTCTGAAGCAGCTGTGTAGTGGGTGTGTGGGATCACCTGCCATGCAGTGGGCTTTCCGAGTGAGGCGTTTGCTGTGTAAGTCCTGCAGTGAGGGCAAGGAGGTGCCCACGATCTTCTCAGCTGCTCTCACAATGCGCTGGAGGCTCTTGCGGCAGGATGCAGTACATGCACCAAACCACACAGTGATGCAGCTGGTCAGGACACTTTCTATGGCACCTCTGTAGAAGGTGCTCATGATGGGGGTTGAAGCTCCAGCCCTTTTCAGCTTGCGGAGAAAGTAGAGACGCTGGTGAGCCTTCTTTGCCAGTGCTGCAGTGTTCCTGCTCCAGGACAGGTCCTTTGAGACGTGCACTCCCAGGAACTTGGTGCTGTCTACTCTCTCCACTGCGGTGCTGTTGATGGTCAGAGGGGCATGTTGGGCATCCCTCTTCCTGAAGTCCACAACAATCTCCTTTGTCTTCTCCACGTTGAGAGTGAGATTGTTGTGTCCGCACCACAAGGCCAGGCGGCTCACCTCGTTCCTGTAGTCCGTCTCATCGTTGTTGCTGATGAGACCCACCACTGTTGTGTCGTCCGCAAACTTGATGAAGTGGTTGGAGCTGTACGATGGTGTGCAGTCGTGTGTTAGCAGGGTGAATAGAAGGGGGCTCAGCACACATCCTTGTGGGGCCCCTGTGTTCAATGTGATGGTGCTAGATGTGTTACTCCCGACCCGCACTGTCTGTGGTCTCCCGGTCAGGAAGTCTAGCAGCCAGTTACACATTGAGGTGTTCAGCCCCAGACTGTCCAGTTTAAGGATGAGCTGTTGGGGGATGATGGTGTTGAATGCCGAGCTGAAGTCGATGAACAGCATTCTAACATAGGAGTCCTTCGTGTCCAGATGTGTGAGAGCTGTGTGGAGGGCAGAGGAGATGGCATCGTCGGTTGAGCGATTAGGTCGGTATGCAAATTGGAAGGGATCCAGGGAGGCAGGGAGGACAGATGTGATGCTTTTCATGACTAGCCGTTCAAAGCACTTCATCAGGATGGGGGTGAGTGCTACTGGGCGATAGTCATTGAGGCATGCGGGCGTTGCCTTCTTTGGGACAGGGATGATGTATTCCTGTAACCTAGCTCAGCTTCTCACTTTTCTACAGGACCTGCTGGAGAAGGGGCGCTCCTTTTCCACCATAAAAGTATTTTTGTCTGCCATCTCGGCGTGCCACGAGGGGTGGGGAGGCAAATCACCTGGTGCCCACCCTCTCATGATATGGTTCATGAGGAGCGTGCTAAGAAAAAGGTCTCCAAGCAGAGCTTTGGCCCCCCCAGTGGGACCTGTCTCTTGTGTTGGACGCACTCTGTGATCCACCATTCGAGCCTCTTCAGAGCATTAAGATCGATTTATTGTCTTATAAGACAGCACTGCTCTTAGGTCTGTGCTCAGCTAAATGTGTGAGTGACCTCAACGCACTATCTGTGCATCCAATGTGCACCCAGTTCACCCAGGACAGGTCAAAGGTCACCCTGCGTCCAAATCCTGCATATGTGCCAAAGGTCCCAACTTTATCTTACAAAAGTCTGGGTTTGGAACTGTCAGCTTTTCCTCCTCCCCCTGTTCTGAATGCAGAACAGAGGCATCTGAATGCACTCTGCCCTGTGAGGGCCCTGAGTGTTTACATGGAGAGAACTGGCAGTTGGCGAAAAACAAACCAGCTGTTCATATGTTTTGCTAAACCTGCAGCTGACAGGGCCCTGTCAAAGCAGCGTCTCTTCCACTGGGTGACAGAGACCATTTCCAGGGCATACAGCAATAAAGGTCAGCAGATGCCCAGTGGGGTACATGCTCACTCAACTCGAGGCCTAGCCACTTCCTGGGCCTTATTTAGGGGTGTTTCAGTAGCAGATATCTGTGCAGCTGCAAACTGGTCATCTCCAAACATGTTTGTAAAATATTACAGCCTTGACGTCACTGTACGTCGTAACCCAAGCTGTTCTCTCTACCACAGAGATTTGAGCAGCTGACGCCTGTAGCTTAAGGCTAAAATGTTCGCATAAGTATGCATTTCCAGGGCATGATTTTATGTTCCCATGCTATCTGTTGCACCGCAGTGGACTGACTGAAAGGGAACTGGAGGTTATGCACCATAACCAATGTTCCCTGAAGTAAGGGAACAAGGTGCAACACATTTTGGCCCCTCCAATGCCCAAGCTTGGTGAAGTGCGTGTAGAAGTCTAACATGAGCAGTCACCGTCTTTTGTGCCAGGAGGGCGGGGCCTCCTGGCTGACGCTGACGCTCATTTGCCTTAAAAGGCGTGATTGTATTGCTTCAGGTGAACCGCGCGGGTGCGCAATTCCCATGTTATCTTTTGCACTTTGTTCCCTTCCTTCAGGGAACATTGGTTATGGTGCATAACCTCCAGTTTCTGCTCCTGCACCACGTTCCAGTTTGCCAGGTGTTTGTGATTTTGTTCATTAGCCTTGTTTATATTCTCTACCTGTTACGCATGCAATGTGCTATCTAGCTCCTCCTTGTGTCTTTTAGTTGTTTGCATGTAACTCTTCGCATATAAATTGCTTTAATTTAAAATTTTGTTTTTTGCAGAGACCCTCATGTCCAGTCTGCATTCTGGCACAACGCCAGAATTGGCAAACTTGGCACAAAGTATGTGTTTTGACTTCACTCTGATGAGCCGCACCATCCCAGCATCTGCAGGGATGGTGGGTATGCTTGATAATTTTTTTTCTCCCTCCACATGACATTCCATCCCTTCATCATTACCTAATTGCTTTTTAAGTGGCAGCTGCTCAGAGCCGAGCAGACAAGCTCAGCTGAAGCTCCACAAAGACTTGTGGGTGATGGAGGCCGTCTGGTGGGCTATGCAACATGAATTTCACACACACAGGATCAAATCAAAGAGGAAAACAATAACAATATTTGTGCATTTACTTTATATTTTGTCTGCGCAGTTTATTTTTCTTTTCGCTGCAGGGCTTCAATGCGCAAATAACCTCAATAGAGCTTCAAAACATACTTTTCTTTAAAAAAAAATACAATGCTTATTAGGTTTTCCACTCTCTTGAGGAGCCATCTGTTTAGATTTATGAGTCTATGTGAACATATTTACCGATTCAAAACAAATGTTTGCCCTCACAGGTGAAAGCCCCATCCATTTGTCTCATGAATGCATGCATGAGCCATCTGTGCAGAGGGCAGTTTTCCACAGCTCCACTAGAGTTCGCAGTCATGATGCTGATGAAGCCACATCTGCTGCTGCACCAGATATTGATGATGGCTCAGATTGCTTAGCCAGCCTCCTTCCCTCCATTTCTCAGAACTTACTCCCTTTAGGCGCAACATAAGTCACACAGCCGAAAAACTTGGGACTCCTTCTGGTTTCAGAGGTGGACTGGGTAACACACACTTCAGGTGCATTTCTGGGTCTTGCACATTAGCTCTTAGTGTGTGGCATCAATGCTGGCCACATACAGAACCTCATCACCGAGCTGTAATATCAAAACAAGGGCCAAAAAGGCAATTTAGATATAGCCGAGGCAGCCTGCTAAACCTAATTTGGCTTGAAAGCAAACAAGAAATCCTGTTGCTCCAGTCAGCCAACAGCATTGAACTCTCAGAGCGCAGCACAATCTTTGATATTTAAATGGGAAGCTTTGAATGAACAAATGGGGGGTAAATTCAAGGTCTGTGACGAGGAGCACATTCATCCCCTCTCTCCCTCAGAGAGTCCAGACTTTAATGTCCTGACAGAGGAGCATGTAACACGGTTAAGACAAACATAAAATAATGTTTTTGAAAGACAACTTCTTCTTTAGACGTTTTCAGTGTAGAGCCCCATGAGATTTTTAGAAAAACATCCCTTCCTATGTGACTCTCTCTGCAAAAAGGTAAAAGCAGTCATGTACATGTCTGTTAGCAAAATCTCTTGTGAACCACTTGGGAAATAATCATTAGATGCACAATTAAAACTGATAAACTGTTGAAGCTAAGCCAATTCAAGATGGCCACTTCAGCCTACTAATCTTAGAAAGACAAAAAATGGGTGTAATTCAGTCGGTTTAACAAATAATGCGCTAAAATTGGCTGAGGTTGTGGCTGACAGTGATTAACAACACACGTTCGATGTGCTACTGGTTGTGCAAAGTATTTGTTTAAAATTTTAGCTGTTAGTCTGTCGGCAAAATGCCTCATGAATCACAGGATAGATTTCATTGAAATTTTCAGAAATTAATCAAAGGATTTAAGTTTACTCGTATTTACCCTCTGAAGTCAATGACATTCAAGATGGCTACCACAACTAATTTAAATTAGCAAACAAAAAATACAGATCAGTCTATGTGGTTATAGCTGAGAGTCATTCACGATGCATGTGAGGTTGTATCTTCAAAGGATGTAAAGGAGGTTTTTTTTTTTTTTTGGGAAGCTGTATCTGCGAGAACAGGTTGTCAGAAACAGAGCTCTGTGTGTGTGTGTGTGGGGGGGGGGGGGTGCAGGCTACACCCACCTGAATGTGAAAAGTCTGAAGAAATATGGAAATATGTGAAAAGCACGTTGCTGTTGGGTTTTGTTGGATGAGCAGACCAGAGGCTATATTTCACAGAATCCCCCCAGGAGATGGAGCGAAGCAAAGTTTTTTTGTCTGCAGAGATGCATGGTGGGAAAATTTAAGGCTACTGAAATAATGAGGGCCAGAAAAGGAGGAATCCAACACCATCTTCTGTGGAATGGAGAAACATAAGTCTGGTGAGTGTGTTAAGCTTTTAATGACTGTATTTTAGAATTTATGTGAAAAATATAATTATTGTAGTTCCCTCTGTTTTGTTTGTGAACGCTAAAAAAAACTTAAAAAAATATCAGAAAGTTGTCACAGAACTTGATGTGAATTTCCTCAGTTCTTGTGACATGTTTCTTTTTTTTTACTGTCTGTTCTCTGCTGTCACAGTGAGCTGTGTTTTCAGTTTTAAATGATCTGTCACAACATCCCAACATTTAGTGCACACACTCCCTCATGAACTGTGTACACTTTGAGGGTTTCTCTCTCCAAATAATGTGAGCATGCAGCATTATGAACCTAAAGCACTGCTGTATTTTTGTTTTGATTTTTTCCCCCACAGAATCAAGTTTTTGCCTTCATCTTTACTGGCAGCAAGGAGTGACAAGAACAAGGAGACATAATAATAATAATAATAATAATAATAATAATAATAATAATAATAATAATAATAAATTCAATTTATAACGCACTTTTCATTAATCAAAATTTCAAAGTGCTAAAAAAAAGTGACATCCAAACAAATACATTAAACAAGTGCTTTTAATTAAGATACCACAATTTTATACAAAGTACTGTAATATCATTACTGTGGCAGGTGGTAACCACCTTCTGACAGATCACAGATCTTTGGAGGTCACTATCTCTCTCTGTCTCTGTGATGGTGATCGACAGCGTCAGCTTTCAACAATTTGACATCCGAACACATTGAAACAGACAGCAAAGAGAAGAAGAAGCAGGGATAAAAAGTTATAGAGTAAATGCATGGGCTTTTCTTGTATTTTAACAAAGAGCAACAACAACAAAAAGCTTTGTCATAAACAAACCTGAACGACACTAAATTAATGCTGTGGAGTGTGTGAGTGAGCAAACAGTATATTAAACAACTGCTCGTTCTGCCTCAACAACACCACCCTCACTTTTCTGTATTTGGTTTGACAGACACATGGTTTTGTAGAAAGGAAAAGGGCTTTTCAGTGTGTCATCATTAATAATTCAAATGTGACAAACAGCTCTGACATTTACACTGCGCTGGGGTGTCTGACTGACACCGACAGGGAGACAATAATGAAGGAGAAGAAGACGGAAATGGATCAACACTGACTCTTTCTCTCTCTCTCTCTCTCTTTCAGCTCTGTGTTAAAGCAATTAGAAAGGTTTAGACCTTAAAAGTGTTGAATCTTTGCTTCAAAAACACAGACGGGGGAAGCCAAGATGACCTTTTTATCATGCACTGTCCTCCAATCGAGAGTAAAACTACACTTAAGAGCTCCAAAAACAAGAGTGGGGCAGCTGAAGTGAAACTGGGATGAATGAGCAAACAGGTTTCCATGACATTTAGATTTTATCCTGTCCAGTGTGGTTTCTCTTTACAGTCTCACACACATTATTGTCTTTTAAGGAACAAATGGCAATCTGCAGACACACCTTATTTGTAAACACTTGTTTGTCCCATCATGGGTATTTGTAGATCTGTACATTAAAAAAAAAAAGCTGAGTGAAAACAAACATCCAAAGCCGCTCGTAAAAACTGATGAGCGAGGGTTTCTGAGGGCAGAAAAATGTACTTTCTCAGAGTTAATTTATTTTTTGTGTCATATGACAGCTGGGAGATACAAACTAAGTAAAGATCAGCTGATGTACATCTACCCACTAAACATTAGACATCTAATGGACGTGCATATTACGTCTATACAGTATTGAGTCCATAGGTCGAAGTCTGACGTTCATATCAACGTAAAAATGTACGTTGATAGACAGTTCTTTTATGATTAATTTAGAATGTTTTTTAACATTTTTTTTTAATTATTTTTACAAATTTTAGTAGTTACCTTATTATTTATTTGAAGAATGTTGTTGTTGTTGTTGTTCAATTTTATTCCACAAATTTATGGCGAGGTCACACATTCATTTTCAGTAGGGGGCGGTACTTGTGATGTGGTTTGCTTTCTGCCATTAAAAAACAAGAAGAGGCTTCGGAACCCGAGCGTTATGATTGGATCGGCGGAGGTAGCACGTGATCATGTTCCAACCAGTCAACGCCACTCTTCCTGAACCGCGCTTCTCAACCAACTGTTGTTTATTTCATTTCTCTCGCGGACCGCGGTGCTGTCAGTGCTGTGGTCATTTCTATCGGAGCTCAATGTGTTCAGTTCATTTGTCACGGAACTCAACTGCCTGGCCTGCACTAAAGTTGCTGCAATCCATTCAGAAGTTGAAGGTAATTGGTTCTGTTTTGTTTGTTTTATGTTGTAGCTTTGTTCTCTTGAATTAACCTGCTGTGGTTATACACACGTTTAGCTAACGTGAGCTATAAAACTTTGTGTCTACGTCACTGCGGCAGACGATTTAAGGCAAATCGAACACTACAGTTTAGAAAATAAGTTATTCTATCCAAATAAGCCTTATGCTATGAGTTTTTTTTTTTTTTTTGCTTTTTGAGGAGACGAGGCCTGCACGCCTTGCGTCTCCATTAACACGCATGCGCTGACCAGCCAGCAATGGCCAGGTTGCTTGCGGTTGTATTTTGGCAGCATTTTTGTGGATTTTACACTGTTGGAAAACTGCACTCGCTACAGTGCTTAATTCCTCCGCGTATTACGCCATTGCGTTCCTGAAATTAAGTTATGACTAAGGAATATGCACTTTTTAGGCATGAAATGCATTTGTTGTTTGATTTTCAATCAGGTCAACTGGACAGTTTCTTTTTGTGTGTGTGTGTGTGTGTGGGGGGGGGATGTTTCACCTTCCCCCAACCGCTTTCCAAAGTGGAAAAAAGTTTTGTTGGCGTGCGAATGGTCTCCGTTGCCCGCCATTTTTCCACTTATAAGCTGGTGGGGGGTCAGCTTGTGTTTGTTTTTCTTAGACTGATGAAGCCGGCTGGAAGGTGAAACGTTTCAGCATAAAAAATAAAACAAACTGTCCAGATGACGTGAATTCAGAAAGCTTTTGAGTTGCAATTGAATGATTAAATATGAAAAAAAGCTTTAAAGGCATGTCACCTTTTATCTCTAATTTTACTTTGACTAGGCAAAATACTTATTTGAGATAAGTCTTATAACTACATTCTGACTAATCTGTGAACATCTCGCTCCAGAGGTTTAGTTGTGTTTATAAACCTTTTTTTTTTCTTTCTGTCAGGTGTGTGTTGTCTTGAATCTGGACTTGGAATTTAGTGTCCTTACCGTAAGGTATGTGTTGTGACCCCATCCTCCTCCCTTTTGCATTGGCTCGGTCAAATAAACAAAAAACTAGATTAACTTGGACTCAAATCTGTTTACAGATGGCTTTAAGAATGAGAGCATGGCGAAAATGCAAAAGAGACCTCGATCTACTTCTATGTTATTCTGACAGTGAAGATGAGCTTCGAGGCTTTGAAAATAATTCCAGCAGTGTGCCTGTGACCCCACATAGCTTTAACAGTGACCGCGTTACATAGACTTTAGATACTGGTAGTTTAGACTTTGACACTGGTGTGGACTATTGGTCATCCTCCACAGAGGAGGAGGCAAATGATGATGCTGAGGTGACCAGCAAGATGAGTGCCACAAAAACTGAACGGGCAATGAGGGATAAAATTAACCCTGGGGGTGACTGGATGACGTTCCCATTAATAAATCTAAAAATTACTTCTGGTAAGTTTTGATACATTTAAAAGGAAATGTGTATCTTAATCAAAATATTGTTGAAATGTTTTTTTCTTCTTCTCTCTCTCCTCACTTAAGCCAAACGTCGTGAGTGTGAGAATTACAACCTGACTAGTCAGGCAGAGGAGGATGTGGAGGACCAGGACATCATGGTGACTAAATCCAAAACAGCTCCGGAAAGTTTTTAAGCGGTATGTTTGTCATTCTCAAGCGATTTATACATATGTAATCTGCTGACAAAAATTGGGCCTAAAACTTTTTTCACATCAATGTTTGTGAACATTTTTTGCAGGATTAACTTCTAATGAAGAAGAGAGCGTCAGAGGTAATGGTTTTCTGTAGATTTTTAATTCCGCTTTCAAAAGTAATGACCTTTTTAGTAAGCCCTTTTGTTTAAAATGGGCATGCTTATTTTTCTTTAAATCACTTGTGTAGGTGTCCAGCTGCCGAACTATCCAACGCCTCCATAGAAGATCCCTACCGTTCAGGACACTAAACTACTGAACAAAGCTAATGAGTACTTACGAGGTCACTTTTTGAGTTTTTTTTTTTCTTGTTCCACCCATCCAGTCCTCTTTGGTAATGATATACACACAGACTCACATGTTTGTTTGTTTTTTAAGACTTGTCTGGCTTTGTGGAGCGTTGGTCCTCGAGGACCTGTCACAGCTAATGCTCACCTTTTTGCTTCATCTTAATTATTTTGCATCGCTGAATAATCTTTTGTTTTTAGGTCCTCAATATGCAAGCGCAGCGCCTCAATGCAAGGACCTGTCAATGCCCAGTGAGTATACATTACACTTTAAACCATTGTTTATTTTATCAGGACTTGCAAAATAAAAACTATCTTTGAAATTGATTTTTTTTTTCAGGATCTCGACATGCAGTACAAAGTGCTACCGGTGATGACATTCGAGATGGCTTTCGTGGCAGGTAAAGAAACTGCAAAAGGCACCAAATCAGTAACTACTTCTTCTAGTTGTTCTGAGGCCTTATTGTTGGCCCTCCAGTAATGGTTCATTTGTATTTGTGTTATGACATGGTCTTGTAATATGTCAATGAAATGTGAAAGTAATTAAGATAAATTCAAATGGTAGGTCTGTCAGTGGATCCATCATCCAGCCCAGGCACAGCGATGACATCTCTAGGTCAAGGTCTAGGCACAGTGACATCTCTAAGTCAAGGTCCAGGCACAGTGACATCTCTAGGTCAAGGTCTAGGCACAGTGACATCTCTAAGTCAAGGTCCAGGCACAGTGATATCTCTAAGTCAAGGTCCAGGCACAGTGACATCTCTAAGTCAAGGTCCAGGCACAGTGACATCTCTAGGTCAAGGTTCAGGCATAACGATGCCACTTCCAGATCAGAAATTGGAAGATGGGCATTCCCATTGCCTCAGGATAGTAAGTATTGATCAGTTAGCAGTGAGACACTTGAAAAAAATTATCAACCAACACCTTGCTGTTGGAGAGATAACCATTGTAATCAAGAAATGTATGTTTTTGTTTTGTTTTTTTCCCCCAATGTTTCAGCGAAAAGTATTAAACATATTGATTGACCTCCGCGATCGCCTACACCAGAGGTGCTCATAACATCGATCGCGAGCTACCGGTCGATCGCGGAGGCATTACTGGTCGATCGCAGCGTGACTTTTTTTTTTCCGCAGCGTGACATTAAAAAATTGTCAGCCAATCAAACATCCTGTCACTTGATTGACATACAGGGCAACCAATCAGATGACAACTGAATCTTGAATTTTAGCCTATCAAACATCCCGTCCCTTGATTGACATACACGGCAACCAATCAGATGAGAGTTTTAGGTCATTCCTCATGCAGCATCTAAAAACAATGGCGCGAAGGCGAAACGTAGCAAAACATACAAGCGAAAACAATCAGATTTCGGACTGGTCATGGAAAATACGACATCGAATTCCCACCGAAAAGCCAGCTGAGAAAGAGAAAGGTGGAGGAACTAAAATCCCTGTTCGGACAGCAGCAACTTCAAAAGCGAAACGCCGCCACCAAAGCATCGTTCCGGGTGTGTGATGCTGTGATGTTTCTCTGCACGCTTAAGAAACATACTGTTTGGGAGTTGACGTTGCTTTATTATTCAAATCATACAAGACACTTTTCATACAGCATAACCTCCTTGACTCCTCTCCGTTCTCTGCACGTTTCCCTGTCCCGCAGCACGCGTTTGCATAACACACTTTCGCGGTACGTTCACGGACAGTCTGTAAAATAAAAGCATAAGCACCGCTGTATACATTAAATCTCTCTGTACCAAAAGAGCCATTTTTATGCCTTCCTTCACTAAATTAAACGTGTCCGGAGCCATAACAACCTGCTACAACTGTGGTTATCAACTGGTGGCCTGTGGACCACTTTAGATTTGCTGGAGGGGGCTTTAGATGACATTATAAAGTAAAAAATATCTAATGATTTTTTAACATTTATTAAAGTAAAAGACCAGCTTCTTATAAAGAAGGGGGTGGGGATCAGTTTCTACCATCTTTTTTAAAATAAATTTTTTAAAAATCTATATTGTCACCACCACCGGGCACCTCATTTGGTCCCTGCGGGCGACCAGGTGCCCGTGGGCACCATGTTGGTGACCCCTGATTTATTATATGTGTTGTGCAATATTGGCTTATTCAGCTCTGCAAGGTACATCAACATACATTGTACATAAAAAGAATTCTTAATACATTTGAAGATAATTATATGTTTTGCATTTTTATATTGGTAAATCTTTTTGACTTGGTTGTTTTATAAGTAGCTCGCATGCTGAAAAAGTGTGAGCACCCCTGGCCTACACCATGTACATCCCACCTCTTCAGCTGTACCGATTAAGAGGATGGAGACCATGGAGGATTTTGCGAGAGAGGAGGAGCGCCTCTGTGACTCCAAAACATTTGTTACCCTGGTAGGTTTTACAAGTCTGGAGGAAAGCCTAGCATAACGTAGTACAACCAAACACTGCTAGGTTCTATTGGAAGTGTCAGTCAACTGTATTATGGATTTATTCCAACAGGTTCAGCAGATTTCCAGAATTGGAGGAAAGGACACCAAGGACTTTGTCTACAAAGTTCTTGATAGGTATGTATCGACACACAAACACACGCTCACCCACCCACCCACTAACCATCTGCAAGCCACTCCACATGGAGTTCAATAATTGTATATTCTCATCCATGTATTCATACTGGTTCATAATTCCAATTTATTGTTCTTCAGGCTCTTCACCAATTCGTTAATGGCCAAATTCAATATGAAGGGGAAAGGGAAACATGAAAAAAAAATCTCTGGAAACAACCGAGATTTATAGAGCAGTAAAAGGTAAGCCCATATTTCCTATTGACCAATGGAATGACTGGCTAAGTGTTTACCGTAGTTAGCAAATTAGATATTTATTTTGGAAATGAAATGTTTAGTTTTGGAAAATCCATCCATACATCCATAGTCTTCCGCTTATCCGGGGTTGGGTCGCAGGGGTAGCAGCCTAAGTAAGGAGGCCCAGACTTCCCTCTCCCCAGCCACTTGGAGTAGCTCCTCCGGGGAATCCCAAGGCATTCCCAGGCCAGCCGAGAAACATAGTCCCTCCAGCGTGTCCTGGGTCTTCCTCTGGGTCTCCTCCCGGTGGGACATGCCCGGAACACCTCACCAGGGAGGCGTCCAGGAGGCATCCTAACCAGATGCCCGAGCCACCTCAACTGGCTCCTCTCGATGTGGAGAAGCAGCGGCTCTACTCTGAGTCCCTCCCGGATGACTGAGCTTCTCACCCTATCTCTAAGGGAGAGTCCAGACACCCTGCGGAGAAAACTCATTTCAGCCGCTTGTATCCGAGATCTCGTTCTTTCGGTCACAACCCAAAGCTCATGACCATAGATGAGGGTGGGAACGTAGATCGATCGGTAAATTGAGAGCTTTGCCTTTTGACTCAGCTCTCTCTTCACCACGACAGACCGGTACAGCGCCCGCTTCACTGCGGATGCTGCACCTATCCGCCTATCGATCTCACGCTCCAGTTTTCCCTCATTCGTGAACAAGACCCCGAGATACTTAAACTCCTCCACTTGGGGCAGGACCTCCTCCCCGACCCGGAGAGGGCATGCTACCCTTTTCCGGCTCAAGACCATGGCCTCGGATTTGGAGGAACTGATCCTCATCCCGGCCGTATCACACTCGGTTGCAAACCGCTCCAGTGAAAGCTGTAGATCATGACCTGATGAAGCCAAAAGGACCACATCATCTGCAAAAAACAGAGAAGCGATTCTAAGGCCCTGTTTACACGGACACTGTGTGGGGGAAACGGAACTTTTGGGTATGTTAATTAGGTGAAAAGTTTTGGGTTGACAAGGGCGAATTCTGTGGATACAACTCTCTCCCCCCCACCCCCCGCCCTCATGACTTCACTGTAGTTACCATGCTTGGCCATTAGATGGCGCTGTGATTTTTGGAACCTTCACTACTGCGCATGCGTGCTGCCTGAGGTAAACAGAGCAGACGAGGCAGCCTGCCTCGTCTGTTTTCCTCTCTGGCTAAAAGTTCAGCTACTACAAGTTGTTGTCAACAAGTTAACAACAAGTTAAAGCTGGAATTTGGATAAGAGTCAACAGATTTGACACCAAGTGGGACCGCTTCATCTAACAAGCTGCACACCAGTTGCTGACTGGACCGGAACCGCGTCAACATGTCTGACTTTAGTCCGTGAGAATCAGCTGATTTCCAGCAGCGCTACAAGGTAAACAATGTTCTTAATAATGTTTCCTTGTGTTTAGTTCGATCACAGAACAACCAACTGAGGTTTTATTTTTATTTTTTTCCTGCGAGGTCGAAGCTGTTCCACGAAGCGGACCGGTTCGGATGTGGGTCCAGTTTCCACCAGGATGAAAACAACAGAGTCCAGTTCATTAAAGTTCGGTTAACGTGTTTTTAAAAGTGTTCAATTTAATTCTCAGTGTTTGTGACATGAGTTTGTGGTGTTGAATAAATAAATAAATTAAAAATCAACCTGGTGTCTTCATTTTCAGCAGCATGTTAGGCATGACGTAACGAGTCCAGATAGCTTCATTTAGCTCAGATAAATTTAAATATGTGTCAGAGCTTGGTCCGCATTGCCGGCAGTAAGTCAGGCTCGTTTCCGGTGAGAGTTGGACTCCGCCAAGGTTGCCCTTTGTCACCGATTCTGTTCATAACTTTTATGGACAGAATTTCTAGGCGCAGCCAAGGTGTTGAGAGGATCCGTTTTGGTGACCTTAGAATCGCTTCTCTGTTTTTTGCAGATGATGTGGTCCTACTGGCTTCATCAGTTCGTGATTTACAACTTTCACTGGAGCGGTTTGCAGCCGAGTGTGATGCGGCCGGGATGAGGATCAGTTCCTCCAAATCCGAGGCCATGGTCTTGAGCCGGAAAAGGGTAGCATGCCCTCTCCGGGTCGGGGAGGAGGTCCTGCCCCAAGTGGAGGAGTTTAAGTATCTCGGGATCTTGTTCACGAATGAGGGAAAACTGGAGCGTGAGATCGATAGGCGGATAGGTGCAGCGTCCGCAGTGAAGCGGGCGCTGTACCGGTCTGTCGTGGTGAAGAGAGAGCTGAGTCAAAAGGCAAAGCTCTCAATTTACCGATCGATCTACGTTCCCACCCTCATCTATGGTCATGAGCTTTGGGTTATGACCGAAAGAACAAGATCTCGGATACAAGCGGCTGAAATGAGTTTTCTCCGCAGGGTGGCTGGACTCTCCCTTAGAGATAGGGTGAGAAGCTCAGTCATCCGGGAGGGACTCGGAGTAGAGCCGCTGCTTCTCCACATCGAGAGGAGCCAGTTGAGGTGGCTCGGGCATCTGGTTAGGATGCCTCCTGGACGCCTCCCTGGTGAGGTGTTCCGGGCACGTCCCACCGGGAGGAGACCCAGAGGAAGACCCAGGACGCGCTGGAGGGACTATGTTTCTCGGCTGGCCTGGGAACGCCTTGGGATTCCCCCGGAGGAGCTGCTCCAAGTGGCTGGGGAGAGGGAAGTCTGGGCCTCCCTACTTAGGCTGCTACCCCCGCGACCCGACCCCGGATAAGCGGAAGAAGATGGATGGATGGATGGATGGATAAATTTAAATATCTCCCACGCTAACATAAATACTGTTTATTATTGTTAAACTGTTAATATATAGCACATTTAGTATGTTATAGTGCAGCGTGACACGTGAAATGTCCGACTGCCTCGTTAACAGCGACAACTGGATCCAGGCAGCTGGCTCTCTTCCAACACAGATGCAGGTAAGGTGTAGAATAATTAAATATGAGAATCAAAATATATTCCATCAGCTATAGTTCAGAAAGTGGTGCGTGTGTCCTCTGTCCAGTCCACCGCCATTGTTAAAATGCTGGCTGTCTGCGCGTGCGTGCTGCGTGCATGTGTTCAAGCAAAAGCTCCGCGGGAGATGTTCACATTATCAACGGGGGTTCAGCGAAAAAGTTCCACCTTGAGAGGTGGATCAGAAAAGTATCAGATGCAAAGAGGGGGGCCAGCAGCGTCGTGTAGGCGATAAGCAAAGACGCAAAGAGAAAGTAGCGGTTCCACTCAAAATACGCACTGTGTAAACAGGGCCTAAGGCCACCAAAACGGATCCCCTCAACACCTTCGCTGCGCCTAGAAATTCTGTCCATAAAAGTTATGAACAGAATCAGTGACAAAGGGCAACCTTGGCGGAGTCCAACTCTCACCGGCAACTAGACACACTATAGACTAGTTTTAAGACAGGCTCGTTTTGGAAAATAAATATTTAATTTACACCTAAATTTATTTAGTTCACAAATTAATATTTTACTTGCAAGTTCAGTATTTAGTTTTGTAAACTAAATATTTAGATATCAAATTAAATATTTAATTTGGAACAACGACATGTAATAATAACATGGTGAAAATATGACTGGAAAAAAATGTTTTCTCAAAACTAAAACATTTCTGTTAATTTTTGTAACTTTACAAATGGCACCCCATAGATATTAATGTTTGGCAACTCTTGCATTTTGCAGCAAATTTTTAACTGATGTGCTCAAATTTGGCAGCACGACATCTCAGTGGTTAGCACTGTTGTCTCACAGCAAGAAGGTCCTGGGTTCAATCCCGAGTTGGACCTGGGGTGTTTCTGTGTGGAGTTTGCATGTTCTTCTTGTGCTTGCGTGGGTTTTAGCCGGGTACCCCCGTTTCCTCCCACAGATCAAAAACACGCCTTCAGGTCCAGGCCTCCCTTGAAAAAGAGATCTATGATCTCAATGGGATTTGCCTGCTTAAATAAAGGTTAATAAATAATAAATAAATGTGTGTTAGTAAATCAAGTGGACATTGTATATACCGTAGAAACAAAAATTCAAAGCCACCTATCAAAATTTGCTGGGATTTTTTTATTTGTATTAATCCAGTTATAGGGGAGGCCCCAGCAAGACACTGTGCATTTTCCAGATTGCCTTTGCATATTACTAATTACTCTTTTTTTTTTTTTTTTGCAAATGAAGATGGAATCATGAATGAGGACAGCAACAGAGGATTTTATAAGGACTCATGCTGCAGAGCATTTAAAACATGCACCACAAAGAAGTGGAGGTGGAGGACATGGGCTTTCCCACTGGACATTTGAAACGTGCCACAAAGAAGTGGAGGACACGGGCTCACACAGAACTGAGGAACAAATTTTTGGGGGGAGATGCAAATACAGGTGCTGGTCATAAAATTAGAATATCATGAAAGAGTTTATTTATTTCAGTAATTCCATTCAAAAAGTAAACTTTGTAAAGGTAGTCCTCGAGTTACGACGTTTCGTGGTTACGACACGCATCTCCCATTAAAAAAATTTAAAAAATAATTTTGAAAAATTTATTTTGAAAAGCCGAGTTACGCAGTTTACGGTTTTACGTTCTAAACGTAGCGGCGGAGAAATGCTGCCCTGTACTCTCTAAAAAGCTAAATCTGGTCTTCTGGACATTCAAAAAACAAAACAAAACTTGTTGGACCAAGCTGGACAGGCAACAGCTGTGGAAAAGTAGCTGTTTTATGGACGGCGGTTTTACGACGTAAACGCAATACAGAATATGGAGGAGGGACGGAGGAACGGCTTCACCAGCATACCAGTAGGTTATTAACTCTTTTTTCCCTTTATTATGGCTCTCAAATGTATGTGTTTTTTGATAATTATGTAGGGTACTGTGTTTAGGATAGGCTAAGTGCTTGGTAAAATACAGTACTGTACGTATATGGTTCAATATGTACGTATGTTCCGACTTATGTCGAAATTCGCTTTACGCCGCCGCGCAGGAACGGAACTCCATCGCAAGTCGAGGACTACCTGTATATTATATTCATTCATTACACACAGACTTAATATATTTAAAAAAAAATCTTAATGTTGATGATTATAACAGACAACTAATGAAAACCCCAAATTCATCATCAGAATATTTCATTACTTGAGATCAATTTTAAAAAATGATTTTTATAGATGTTGGCCAACTGAAAAGTGTGAACATGGTACCATGGTCCTTGCAAAAGGAGCCCCAACTAAGTAATGTATTTAATGACGTACATATTGTACATTTCATGTTCATAGTTCTCAGTTGGCCAACATTTATAAAAATACTTTTTTAAAATTAATCTCAAGTAACAGTCTAATTTTCTGAGATACTAAAGTTAGGGTTGTCATTAGTTGTGTTTTAATCATCAACATTAAAAGAAATAAACATTTGAAATACTGTATATCAGTCTGTGTGTAATGAAAGTTTCATTTTTTCAATGGAATTACTGAAATAAATCAACTTATTTAAGATATGACACTTTAAAAATATATATATTTGTGGTGAGGGGACTGTAATTTTATATAGCTTTTATATTTCTCGTGTTACTGCCAGTGTTGCTAGTTCAGCTATAAATCCAAAAGAAAAATGAAGGCATGTTAATTTTTTTAAATTATTTTATTTTTTTATGTTAAGTACAGACTAAAGCTATGTGAGCTGTGTACTTTTATAGATTTATTTGTGTACTGTGTAAGAATTATGAGGAGGTCAATATTAATACTGACCTCTTTATCTTAATTAATTTACTTATTCAGATTGAATAGTAAATGTTCACGGATTCTGTTCTTTTTCAGTTTACCCAATATTTCTGTGGTCTTTATGATGGATAAATAAACAGAGCCATTAAGTGACAATGGACATTAACTTAGTTTGGTATGCCAGGCGACACTACCATTTATTTAAAATAAATCAACTAAATTAACACCATTACACTTGATTGACATGATTTCACTTTCTTTCAATTCAAATACGTCAGCACACTTAAATTTAACACAACAGACATAAATATTAGATGTTAAGCATATTTAGTCTGTGGGCTCTTTAACTTAAAAAATATAGTTTCCAGCTTAGATTGAGAGGGAAAAGAGATAGGAGGAAAGATTTAAGAAGAAATTATCCTGAGCATGATACCAGAGTGACACTTCTCATCCGACTTCTGCTAAAATCCAAGTACGTTTTGTAAACAGCTCTTTACCTTTTGACGACTGCCCGGTAAGAGGGACGACCTTGTAGCCTTTCAGATGCACGGATTCTTGTGGGAACCAGTACGATACCTTCAAGCAAGGTTCTGGTTTACGTTTTCCAACGTCTCCTGGTTTTGCTTGGTCATCAGAGAATATGTCAGCTTCAGGCCTCTGACTTCAAGATAAACTTATTCCAGGAAGGAATAGACAAGTTCTTGATCTTACGCTTGTTCGAAGTAGACTCATAACAGCCTGTTATCAGTCCTTAGCTGAAGACGCCGGTCGTTAGCTCTTGACCACACGTGTCCAGCTCTTGGGAAAGTTCACATCTCTTGAAGTTCCCAGCAACTCTCTCAGACTCTTGCCGACTCTGAAGTCTCAGCAAAAGCTTAGCACTAGTACTTAAGGAAGGACCAGTCGAGGAGTTCATTTGTCTTATCATACCCAAGGTTAAAGCCAGCAGCAGAGAGAAATGTTTAGGAAAAAAGACAGATAACGCTGGAGCCCTGCTCATGAGACTGTCTCTGAGTTTCTAAACAAAACCGTCCGGTCTCTGTGACCCGAAGGCTTCACCTTTAAACACAGCAGTGAACACAGTTTAACTCTTACAGAATGACACAGCTTAAAAGCACACATCATGAAAATGACAAAAGTTATTCTTTTGATCACATCAGCCTAAAATCAAAGATAGAAATAGTCTCTTTTGGTGACTATATTTATCAGATTACAGCTTAATGAATGATTTTGTAGTAAATGTCTTGCTTTACTGAGAGGTCAGTAAAGGTCATCACTGGACAGTTCAAAAACCTTAATTTGACCCTGGGTAGGTCCACTACAACTGGTACATTGTGTTTGCCACCAGTTGATAAGCTCCCTGTTCCAATGTATTTCTAAAGCTTTTTTTTAAGGGACCAAAGGTGGACTTTTCCATTTTATGTGTGTGCACTGTTCTGTTAATCCTTTAATTTATGTTAAATAAAGAGGATAAAGGAAAAATTTAAGGAGTGATTTGTAAACCTTAATCCAACTGTTTCTAGAACCATGTTTCCTGCTGCACAATCAAATGTACTTCCTAGCTTTGTTTGCCTCAACCGCAGTTTTAAAGTAGATTCATTATACTTTTCATATGCATAGCATAGAAAGAAGCAGCATTTAAAGTGACTAAAATAAGATAAATATAATAGCCTAATTAGAATAAGTTAAATATACGGTAGTAAGTTGACATAGAAAAGACGTCCACATTAACATGTCAGACAGACGTCGAAAGTACACGTTGGAAAAAAGACGTCTGTCGTCCAGAGATGCTCACAAGTCTGCACCTGCCAGGGACATGATTTAGACGTGCAGAAACGACTTTAAAAAGACGTTGTTTAGACGTCTCCTTGGTCAGTGGAAAAATATAAATAATCATCTTTATTCTGTTTGCTGGTGGGTTAATAATGAGGCCTGTACTCCGTGTGTAAAGAGACAGACTTTGATTCTGCAGCTTGGAGCAGTGAGAACAGTTGGACACTTTATGGACGGCCAAAGACACAGTAGGTTTGCTCCAATCAGACTGTGATCACAAGAAACACCATCACTGTTTATCCAACATAAACAGTGCTGTCAAAACTGCACCAACAACACACAGTCACAAATATGGTGGCTCCAGCCACTGGGTTTATCCCTGCCCTCCAGCACTGATGCTCTGCTGATGTCTTCATGTTTCATCAATAACATCAGAAAACTACAAGATTTCCAGAATGCAGCTCTGGTGAAGCATTACAGGAATTACTGATGTGGCATTCCTCAGTAAGTTTTCAGTGTTCAGATTTTAAATGTTTTATTATTATTTTTTATTTTTTTCATAGCAAGATCCAACATGCTGGGTCAATGACAAATGCATACACTTCCCTCATGAATCTAAAAAAGTAAATCTGGTCCTCTGGACGTTCAAAAAAACAAAACAAAAAAGTAGAAATGTTTCGTCCGAAAGACTTCTTCAGGCTGAGATGCTGTATTCAGCTCAGTCTTATAAATAGCACCTTCTCACAGTGGATCAACCAGTTTGCTGCTGACAGCCAAAACCAGCTGCTCACATGATCAAGGAGGACCATCAGCCTAACAATGGATCGGTAGCACCCTGATGGTTGTTTGCTATTCACAGAGGGCTGGGTGATACTAGCAATAATGTTGGTTACGTATTGTAACCCCAGATTCTATGAATGTAGGCGTAGCCCTTTAAGCCACGCCTATTGGGTTTATCCCTGCGCTTCGCGCCAACACTGAAGACTTCTAGTCCACGCCCACTTGCTGTGCCCTCGGTCCATAAAACCCCTCCCCGACTGAGGAACTGCTCCCAAAAGGCAATAAAATAAATTCAGCCAAATGAGAGCCAGTGAGGCCCCGAGGCTTAAAGGGCTATGCCTACATTCATAGAATCTGGGGTTACAATACGTAACCAATGTTCTATTTCATGTAGGCCCTGCCCTTTAAGCCATGCCTATTGGGTTAAAGGCAGAGCAGGATGTGGTCCATGCCTCACTGGGTCTGACTGGAACCAAACACACTCTGGCAACCAGCGCCGGCCCAAGGCATAAGCAAAGTAAGCGACCGCTTGGGGCCCCAAGGTCACAAGGGGGGCCCCAGGCCCCTGAAGAGGAGCAGGTTTTTTTTAATGATATGATTCTATTAAACACAACTTCATCATAAAGTTCAGATTTTTATTTTCATATTGATATGTATAACATATAAATCATATATTTTGTGTGTATGTATATTTGATTATGTAGAATCGCTCAAAAAAGGAAATAAAGAAATGACCGGTCGTTGGGGGGACCCCCCCTTAGGCGGGCCCTAGTTGATCACGTTTCAGCTCCTTCTCATGCAAAGTGAAGTACGCAACGCATCCAAGCTAATTAAGCACCTGTGGAGATAACTAACACTAAATAATGTCGCAAAAAAGGGCATATCCTTCAGGGGCTGAAAAAAGGAAGAGAAAAAGAGAAGAAGAAGAAAAGAAACTGCAAGATAAAGGTTTGTACAAAGTACGTCTCTTTTATCAAAAAATATTTGTGCAGCAGCTAATGGAGAAAAAGCTAGCTAGCAATCTTGAACAGTCTGGACTACAGTGTTTGAACTTAAGTTTTAATTTTATGTGAGTTGATTCTGGTCATTGGCACTACTGTATATCATATTTTTCTTTTTTCTTTCTTTTTTGGCTCAAAACAGCATTTTTGCTAATGCTTGATAGCAAAAATTAAAAATTCACAATACATAACATTTGCTAGCAAAATGTTTTACATCAGGCTATATTGATGTATTAATAGCAGCTTATAGTATATGCTTGAGTTGGCAATATGTTGTGGACTGTTGAGCATGATAATTTATTTATAATAATAATAATAATGAATTCAATTTATAACGCACTTTTCATTAATGAAAATCTCAAAGTGCTACAAGGTGCAACAGAAATTAAATGTCAATAAACAAGTAATAAAACAAGTAAAATCAATAACAGTATCAACTAAGATCAAAAGTAGAATCATGAGGAGGCAGAGTATGCTCGGTTGAAAAGAAAGGTCTTCAAGCCGCTCTTAAAGTCAACCACAGACTGTGGGACCCTCAGACAGTCAGGAAGAGAGTTCCACAGGCGGGGGGCAGCCACACTGAAAGCCCGGTCTCCCATGGTCCTTAATTTGGTTCTCGGAATGTGAAGGAGATTACTGTTCTGTGACCGCAGCGACCGGGTGGATGAGTGTGGAATAAGAATATCCTTCAGATAATCTGGTGAAGCTCCATGTAAGCATTGATGTGTAATGAGAGCAGTTTTGTACTGAATTCTGTAGGCGACAGGAAGCCAATGAAGGTTATGAAGAATGGGCGTAATATGTTCAAATTTACGAACTCGCAACAAGATCCTTGCTGCACTGTTTTGAATATATTGAAGTTTCTGAAGGTTTTTGCCAGGGATTCCAATAAACAGGGAGTTGCAGTAGTCGAGCCTGGAGGAGACAAAAGCATGGACGAGCTTCTCAGCATCGGAAAAAGTTAGGGATGGGCGAAGTCTAGAGATGTTTCGAAGATGGAAGAAGCAAGTTTTAAACAGAAGCTTAATGTGATTTTCAAATGTAAGATTGGAGTCCATTTTTATTCCAAGATTAGTAACAGAGGTGGAGAGGGGGATGTCTTGTCCAGAAAAGGAAAGTGTTGTTATAGTAGATGTCTGTACCTGGTGAGGGGTGCCAATCAGTATGGCCTCGGTCTTGGAGCAGTTTAATTGAAGAAAGTTCTGATTCATCCATGCCCTAATTGCCTCCAGGCAGGCAGAGAGGGCAGTGAGTGAAGATGGAGATGACAAGGTGGAAGATGAGGATGCTCCAGTCCTGATGTAAAGCTGTGTATCGTCGGCATAACAGTGAAAAGAAATGTTGAACTGATTAATAATTTGACCTAAAGGCAGCATGTAAAGGGAAAACAACAGGGGCCCCAGAACCGACCCCTGAGGGACACCACAGGAGACAGAGACTGTCTGGGACGTGGCGTTGCCAAGACTAACACATTCCAGCCTATTGGAGAGGAAAGATTTAAACCAGTCCAGGACGGTGTCACAGAGACCGACCTCCACATGAAGACGGTGGAGGAGGATACTATGGTCCACAGTGTCGAAGGCTGCAGTGAGGTCAAGGAGGACAAGGATGGAGGGAGAACCAGTGTCAGCAGCCAAGAGGACATCATTAGTAACCCTCAGCAGTGCAGTCTCAGTACTGTGAGCTGCCCTGAATCCAGACTGGAACTTCTCATACAGGGAGTGTTGTTGTAAGTGATCCTGCAGCTGAGCAGCAACAGCTTTTTCCAGCACTTTAGACAGAAAAGGGAGGTGTGAAATTGGGCGGTAATTAGAAAAAATGTCTGGATCCAAATTAGATTTTTTCAGAAGAGGCCTAATGATGGCAGTTTTTAGAGGCAGTGGAACATGACCAGATTGAAGAGACTGATTTATTATTTGAGTGATAAGTGGGCCTATTGCAGAGTGATTGGATTTTATGAGAGACGAGGGGAAAGGATCCAGGGCGCAGGATGAAGGCTTCATTTTCTTGATGATGGCCTCCACCTCACTCTGAACAACTTCGTCAAAGCTGTTAAGGGTCCCAGAATGCAGACGGGTAGATGGCACACTGAGAACAGGGAGGTTGTGGAGCTGAGATCTGATAGTGTCAATTTTGGTTTTAAAAGATGAAAGAAACAGCTCGCATTTTTGAGCAGAGTCCTCAAGAGTTTGCTTAATGGGATTAAGCAGACGAGTTATTGTGGAGAAGAGCTGTTTAGAGTTTCCAGGGCAGGTGTTGATGATGTTAGAATAATATTTGGAGCGTGCTTCTTTAAGAGAATAGGCGTACGCCTTCTGATGTTCTTTATATGCCTGCTTATGCACAGAGAGACCAGATGATTTTACACGTCTCTCAATAGCACGGCCAGTTGCCTTCATCTTGCGCAGCTCATCAGTGTACCAAGGGGCTGAACGCGAGAAAGACACCAGTCTTGTCTTCAAGGGGGCGTGTAGGTCCAGGAGCTCCCGAAGAGATTGGTTGTAGTAATCCACAGAGTCATCTGCAGAAGGATGATTGACAGCGGTCAGGGTGTGAAGATCAGCAGACAGAGCATCAAGGGAAATGTTTTTAAGGTCACGGAACTGGATGGGTCGTTTTGGGTTTGAAGCAGGCGAAGATGAAGGCACTTCCAGGGAGATGACCCTGTGGTCTGAGACACCCAGGTCATATACAGATAAGTTATTGATGAGTACAGTGTCAGTAATCACCAAATCCAGAGTATGCCCCCTGCTGTGCGTAGGGGCGTCAACATGTTGAGTGAGATTAAGAGAGTCCAAAAGAGACTTAAAATCTGTTGCCAGAGGTGAAGAGGAATTGTCCACGTGGATATTCAAGTCGCCAAGAAAAATAGTCTTCACAGGGGAGGTGCAGAAAAAAGTGAGGAGGTCATGTATCTCTGAGTTAAATGAAACATGCGGTTTGGGAGGTCTATAAATTAATATAACATTCATCAGGAGTGGTGCTTTGAAGCTGAAAGCCAGACATTCAAAAGAAGAAAAATCCTGAGAAACCAGATGCGACAGCCTTAAACTACTGCGGTAGATTACAGCCAGACCACCACCGCGGCCAGTGCTGCGGGCTCTCTGCAGATAGCTGTATCCAGATGGACAAGCTTCATTCAAAGAACTGTACACATCCGGTCTATGCCAAGTTTCTGTGAGGCACATGAGGTCCAAATTCTTCTCCAAAATGTGATCATGAATTAGACAAGATTTGTTTGAAAGTGATTGAACATTAAAAAGTTCTATTTTAATACTAGTTGGAGCAGATTGTTTTTGAAGAGGTTTAAGCAGACTGAAGTCCACTCCACGTTTTCCTTGCCACTTCGTGTGCTGTGGACTACAAAGGACCACAGACGCAGCGTTCTGATGACGTCGTCGAGGTGCGACATGTCTCTCAGACCAGACAGTAGCAATCGAGTCAGAGCCAGTTTGCCTAAAGTGAACTAATTTCTTTCGAGAGCTTCTATGGATGTAACGAGGTCTACGCAGAAGTCCCAGTTGTTTAATGGTCGAAATAGAAGGAGGAATGGAGCAGTTGTTAAATTCAAACAGCTGCGAAGCGGAGTAGGTCAACATTGTTGTCGATCCGGTGGAAGCTAGCACAGAGCTAGCCGCTAACAGCAGGCCCACGGTTCCAAGAAAGATATACAAGAAGCAGAAAGAGGTAATTTGAATGATCATTACCTCGAAGAGGAGCACAGGAGAAAATCCAAAACAGTCCAGAGGACCCAGGAGGGTGACAGAGGCAGCAGGTAAGCGAACAATAAATGCAGCTACGTGGTTTTTTAAGCTAAATTCGTTCTGGAGCTAGCGGGAGCTAACAGCCCCCACTAATAAAATTCCGGTTAAACTAGTAAAGTTTTCTATCTAATGAATCCAGCAACAAGTCAAATCTTGGCCTGGCTGCAGTCTCCTATCCTGAGCAAGCACTAGGCATCAGTGGAAAGGAAAAACTCCCTTTTAGAAGGAAGAAACCTCTAGCAGACCCAGGCTCAGGACAAGCGGCCATCTGCTTTGACCGGCAACTTATAACGTTTGCAGAACCACAACGCAGTCAGAAAAGACAGTTGCTCTAAAACTTAAAAAACTCCCTTTTAGAAGGAAGAAACCTCTAGCAGACCCAGACTCAGGACAAGCGGCCATCTGCTTTGACCGGCAACTTATAACGTTTGCAGAACCACAACGCAGTCAGAAAAGACAGTTGCTCTAAAACTTAATCACAGAAAGGTAAAAATGCCCGCGTGACGTCCGTTCACACAGGTGCTGTACACAGGCAAAACGCCTGCCGCACTCTGCGTTCAAGAAAGGTAGAAAGGTTCAAAGAAAGGTAGAAATGTCCGCGTCGGCTCGTACAGGTGCTGTACACAGGCCTAGGCCTGCCGCACTCTGCAATCGAGAAAGGTAGAAATGTCCAACAAGGCTCGGTGAAAAAAACAGCAGAAAGTAGTAAAAAAGGCTTCAAAGAGCAAAAAGTATGAGGAGCAGCGGCAGCCAAGGTGTGCCCGCGTCCGCTTCCTCACAGGTGCTCTGTCACAGGTGCTCTGTCACAGGTGCTCTGTCACAGGTGCTCTGTCACAGGTGCTCTGTCACAGGTGCTCTGTCACAGGTGCTCTGTCACTGACTAAAATAAACAATTTTTACACAAACTTGTGTGAAATTCTGCAGGAGCACTGTTAAAATATTTTGGCAGCACAGAAACATCTCAGAGCATGTCCACTTTACCAGGATCAGCTGTGGGCAGTGCATCAGGTAAGAGAAAGACTCACCATGCAGCATACAATTAATTTTTAGTTATAATTACACTCCAGAGTCTGTAATGAAAGTATGCAAGGAATGTGTGTGCATATGTATGTATTTCATCTTATGTCCATCTTTGTCCTCTTCAGAGCTAAGTGTAGCACCTCCATCCTCTGTGCCTACTACAATCATGTCTGATCTACCTGGTAAGTTAACTGCATAAAATCCTTTTTGGAGGATCGCTTTCAGTCCCTGGGAGAGGTCAGAGGCATTTTTGGAGTGCTTCTGAACTTTGTCCAGCTTGACACACAGATGAAGAAGGACCAGTGTAAAATCCTTCAAGACAAACTTACCTTTAGAGACCAGTCTGATATTGATGGGAGCGCACTGGTTACAGAGATGGAAAACCTTCCAGAACTCCCTGATGCACAGATGACACCATTTGAACTTCTCACTTACCTCTCTCAAAATGAGATCTGTGAGTTGTACCCAAATCTGTGGATTGCTCTACGGATAGCCTGTACTCTCCCTGTTACAGTCGCATCTGCAGAGAGAAGCTTTTCCAAGCTCAAACTTATAAAGAACTATTTGAGATCTTCTATGGCACAAGAACGGCTCAGTGGACTAGCAGTGATTAGTATTAACAACAAGGTTAGCGATCAGATTTCTTACAGTGATGTCATAAATGACTTTGCAACCAGAAAAGCGAGGAAGCAGAGGTTTTAAGAGGTGAGAAAAAGTTGTTAAAGGGGACCACAGATGCAAAATTCACTTTTTAATGTTTTTTTTACTCAACTTTGGGTATTTACTTCATAAAAAAACAGTCCTTGTGCCAAAAAAATGCACCCAGTGGTTTATTTACTCTAAGTAGATTTATTTATTTTTGATAAATACACCAGGATTCACACTTCCTGCAGTTATTGACGTCACAGGCCGTAGCCAATCACCTCAAACCTGAGTCCAGCCCCTCACCTAGCAACCCCTGGTTAGGCTCAACCCACTTCTGTATTAAACACATGACTGTTGTTTTTC